>AYEL01089767.1:0-22389 GCA_000484575.1 Olivierus martensii | reverse complement strand
TTTCGAGTATAAATTTTTTACTAATTTATCGTATATTTTCCTTTATCAACAAATATTCGGGAAGATATTTATAATAAATATAGCAATCTCACTTTTAGTAACAAACCATATATCTCGGAAAATTCACCATCTAAAATTATTTTGAATTATCAGACTAACGATATCGTTTACATTCAACACCAGCCATCTTGTCTTGTCACGTGTTGCTATAGCGTCATTTCTTACCACGTGCTTTAATTTGACCAATAGGCATTTTACCAGGAACATGAATAACAATCGTAGTGTCAGCTCTTCACTGTCAGTAAACATCGCTAACAAAAGTCGTGGTGGAACAATCTGTTGTTACTGATCGTTGTTACACTGACAATGTCGTTTACTGACAGTAGTGTTATACGATGTTGGTGGAACCAACCCTTATTGTTCTAATAGAATGGAAAGTGGCGTCATCTGTTGACAAAAAAATACATAAAGACGGTTCAGTACTCGACCGAAAACTCGATTTATTTTTTCGCGAAAAGCGCATTCGAACTGTACATTTTCGTAATTTATTAGCGCAATTACTCTTCGATTAAACTATTCCGCCTGCCGGGTTTTTTCTTTTTGAAAACTGTCAGCGGCCACTGTTTAACCGTTTGGTAATTCAAAAACATAATTATATCTTCTGGACGGGGATCGATGCATAAGATAGTATATCCTTGGAGTAATCGTTATTTTTATTACAATTTTTGTATGACTGGTGGAGTTAATCGACTTCGCAAGTGAAAAGAAAAAATAATAATAATAATAATAATAATAATACCACCGAATTCAATCTTGAAAATATCTTTAAAAATAAGTTAATACAGTATATATTTCAAATGTTAAACAAAAGTTTGGTGGCTAGATGATGTCAGAGCATTGGAGAACGAGGTCGAACGCAGAGTTAAGGTTGGTTCCCACTATCCGCCGCGGAAAGCAGAAGGGTCAAAAACCGTCGCAGATAAACGTGCTTGTGGATTCCCACAGTCGCGATAAGCTTCGCTTTCCCCAAGATTCTTAGTGCCGTCCCTATAATTCATTTTGTGTAAAACAAAATGGACGATAATCAACGAAAGGCTCGTATTGTTTACAAAATGATGCTATTAGCTGCAGTAAATGAGGAAACTGAAACAAAATCGAGGAAGGGAAAATGCTGGATCTAAAACATTTATAAGAAGAAATACGAACAATGTTTCTATGCAATTTTGATTAAAGAGATGAGATTTAATGAAAGAGAATCCCATCATCTTGACTCTCAAGGTTGCCAACCATTTAACGTCACAAAATGCATGGATTTTATTAGTGGATATAATCTTGACGGATTTTACCTTCGCGGAAAAGTTAAATCCATCTAGAGATTCTAGACACTAAACGGTAGCGGTTTTTACTCTGCGATATGACGTAAAAACCGCACTGCTTTATCTACAACACGCAACACGCGCGTATTTCGCCTCGGTTCCGTGCTAGTGGAAACTAAGTTTTAGTCACAGTCATCGATTTATGGTCGCAGTAGAGTCTTCATATGGTCCGCCTTATTTTTGATTTTAATCATCTTTTACTTTGTTTAATATAATAAATTATTTATTTTACAAAGGCGTTATTCTATTAATATCCACATATAACAGTAACCGATTAATTATTTTTTATGACAAAATGAACAGCTTGCAGTTATTATCTAATATATGCTATTGTATTAAAAAATTACTTAAATAAATTCTTGAACACGAAAAAATAAAATTGAACGCGCTATGAGGCCAGAACAGCTTAATACGCACTTACCCCATGGTGCTGTTAGGCACTTTCCCCAGGTAATAATATTTACGGGACAAGATTCCAGGGTTTTTCTCAAAAACTTTTGAAATGTCAAAAAATATTGTTTGCATAATGTAAACCCTGTTAGGCACTTTCCCCAGGTAACAATATTTACGGGGCAAGAGCCTTAGGGTTTTTCTCAATAAATTTTGAAATGTCAAAAAATATTGTTTACGTTGGCGCTGTTAGGCACTTGCCCTGGATAACAATATTTACAGGGCAAGTGCTTTCCAGGGTTTTTTCTCAAAAACTTCTGAAATCTAAAAAATATTGTTTACGTAATGTAAACCTTAATCAATATTCTTCGTACTAAACAAAAAAATATCTCTTTACGCAATGTCAACTAATTAGTATTCTTCGTACTTATTAAAAAAATATCTCCTAATATGAAGTTATCTTAAAAATTATTGCACTTTTAAAAGGCTGCCAAAGTTTTGTTTGCTGTTCGGACACGACGCATTTGTAAGAGTCGACGTAAATACTGGATTCCCATCATTTATCGTGAGTCATCTACGTCGATAGATTGATATTAACTTCTAGTAGAATACTACAATATCAAATAGCAAAATTTCGATTATCTTATAATAAAAAAATCCCGATAATGCATTTCCCCCAAGTACGCCCTTACCCCACTCCGCCTTATATTGTATAATTATTTACACGGTTTTAAATGTTTAGCGTTCATTTATTGCAATTAATGTTCATATTTTTGATTTCTTTTGGTACTTCGTATTTAAAAAAACTCATAAACTCGGAACTTCTTATATATTGTTTGTATATGCTAACATGTTATATAATTTATATCAAAATGTATGCAAATTTTAAGCATTAGTATGAACTAATTCCCTTTATAATATAGTAAGACCCCTCTTAACACTGCTCCGTTTAACGCTATTTCAATATAATGCTTTTTTTTTCCCGAATTCTATATATTTTATTGATTCACTTTGACGGTCAAACTCTGAAGGCGCTTACGGAAACATGAGAACTCTGAACTCATAATCATTCGCTTTCTGTATGTAAAATTACTAATAGTCTACCAATTCATAAGTTGGTGATGAATTTCATCACCAGCTGAAATTCGTAACCAACTTATTAAGGTATACTACGCTAATGTTATATCACGAAACAGATATAGATTTGACAATGCCAGGGTACATTCAGTCAATAACACGTGTGATTTATTACGGCACTACCTATAGGGAACTAGATCATCTTCTCTACAGCCACGACCTAGCACCCGTTGATTTTCATCTGTTCGGACCACAGATTTGTGATTCGGACCACTGAAGTGGAACCTGGATGATAGGCGATTCACAGTCGACGAGTAATTTCAGTAAGCCGTTATGTCGTAACTTCACTGACTATTTCAATGCTGGCATAGAGGTCTTGTTTATTGGTAGAACAAATGTTTAGACAAATATGGATAATAATCTATTCAAAGGCCATACTATTGTTTAAAAATATATATACAAGTTGAATAAATTTACGCAATGAATGATCTTGCTACGTTACTTATCGAATCACCCTCGTAATTATCTCAAAATTTCTGTCTACATTCCAATGAATAATTATTTCTATTCTACAATCTTTAAATTATATTATTTGAACTTTTAACAGTATCTGTCACTCTAAGATAATTTTTATATATTCTTTATAAATGTAAAAAAAATATTTCCACTTTTATAATCAGATAAATCCACTAGTGATATGCGTTATCTACTGATAATTTTATTTTAATTTTGTAATATTAGATAATTTCTTAGCTACATTGATAAGTAGCTATTGTATTGGATTTTAAAATACGAAGACAATTTAATATGGAGTATGAGATGACGAATGTAAGTAAATTATTCATTAATTTAATTATATATATACATAATATTAAATATTAGTTTCATCCACATCACGTAAATGATGTTAGTTCCTGACAACTAACTTCCTGAAAAAATGTAAATCTAGATAAGTACCTTTGTCTGACGTATAAATAACAATATTAAATGCAAATAATTATTCAAGAAATTTACAAAAATCAAGAAAGTTATATTTAATGTAGAAAAGTTTTGAACTAGGGGATTTTTTAAAGTTTTAGATCTATATACTGTAGCATAAACTTTTATATTTCTGAGTGTTCTTTCTAAAAAAAGATAATAAACACTTATAATATTCAGATTTCGTCGATAAATATTACGTTATATAATTACTAGGAAGGGTTCCCGGCGTTGATCGGGAATATCAGATATAAATTATGTGCCACTTTTATGCCATCATGATATCAGGTATCCTGTCTAGAATTAAAAAATAAATAAATTACTTATATGTATTTATATGTTAGATTAGTGTTGATTGAGCTATCAAAACTCAGAGTATATTTTCGGCGGCGGCCATTTTTAGAGCTTACTATATATCAATACTAGCCAACACCCATGATAGAATCAACGGGTAGATTGAAGGATGAAGTTCAACATTCCAAATCCGAACCCCATGAATTTATAAATATTACGGATAAGTTTAAAATGAACTATACAAAGCATAAATTTACCATATAATTCATTTATTATAGCATTCGGAATCAATTCGTTGAACACTTCAAATGATAATTGATGTCACAATAAGCGACGTCAATTTGATGTTATCTATTGTCACATAATCGTGATGTCAACCACTGTTCGCATTGATGTCACATCAGCGTTGAGTTAATAGCTTATATCGTGAGTAGTAGTAAATTATATATTTAACCTTTATATAGCATAGGTGAGAGATACATCAATATAGTAAAAGATGAACAATGAAGTTGATTCATAATTGAATTATTTAAGATTGCTTTAAAAAAACTGGAATTAATGATTCCAAAAATGATACGTTTATGGTAAAAGTATTGAAGTAATAGACGAACGATTGAAATTTCGGAAACATTGGAATAATGCATATGTGTATAGGAAAAAAGTAATTTGCATAATGTATTCGTTTATTTGTTTCATTTTAATTTCAATTGCTTCTAATTAGTTTGTTCTGAAACTAACTGGAAGTCTTGAAATTAATAATGATTACTGTTTGGATATTGATGATAAAATTCACTTTCAATCCAACAAATATGAACCTAAATTCCATAGATTGGATATATTACATTCATTGTTTATTGAAATAATAATTTTAAATTAAAGTTTTAAAATTTTCTATAAGATTTCACTTTCAATCCAACAAATATGAACCTAAATTCCATAGATTGGATATATTACATTCATTCTTTATTGAAATAATAATTTTAAATTAAAGTTTTAAAATTTTCTATAAGTTAAAAATAAAATGTTTTATATTTTAGATGAATACCAGTGGAAATGTATTTCATATAAGAAGCCATAGATTCCAAAGGAATAATTCAACTGTATATCGAAAATTGCTTTCCTGTGCTGGTTGTTTGTTATTTTTTGGGATATTCTTATTCTTTGCAGGAATAATAATGACTTGTCTAAGCCATAGATTCCAAAGGAATAATTCAACTGTATATCGAAAATTGCTTTCCTGTGCTGCTTGTTTGTTATTTTTTGGGATATTCTCATTCTTTGCAGGAATAATAATGACTTGCCTTTCTTATACCAGCCCTTCATTCGACGATCGATTTTTTAAAGATAAAGATCCATTTCGAATAGTGGGTCCAATCTTTCTTGCATTGGGAATATTTTTTTCTATTTCATCAATAATATTGGGATGTGTGACAAGAGATGCCATGAAAAGGAATAGTGCTAATAATTTCCAATTAAATTTTGCATCTTCTGCACGTCCTCCGCCTCTTCCATCACAATATAACTTATTTGATATCCATCATAATTTAAATATCTCTGGATATAATCCTTCTCATCAAAGTCAAATCAGCATCCTCGAACAACCACCGCCATATGAGTCCTTGAAGTGAAATTGCTCATTTTTTAAATAATAACATTAGGAAGAATTAAAATCATATCTAATATTCCAGAAAATTAAAAAAAAATTGTAAAAGAATTATACCCATTACGATAATGAAATTGTTTAGCAACAAATACCATTCTTGTACGATTAACTATTTAGTTATTTAATGTGAAACTGCAATATTTTAAAATGGGGTAGTTTACACAAAAAATTCTACTGTTTCAATTGAAAAATTTTGAAGGAGGAATGTTCTAATTGACTCAATTACTAATATATATAAAACAATTCAGTATATTCAGTGTGTGCTGAATTCAGCTGAAGAATAGATTTCGAGTTACGAACAAAATTTATGTTCATAATTTTCTGTATTTTTATTGTTTGCTATTAATATTAATTTATTTTTATTAGCTAAAATTTATAGGTATATGGATATAAATAATATATTATAATTAAGTTTTTTTTTCATTTTTTAGGAAATCAATGTATTTCGATTGCGATCATTTATAATATAGTTATTCATAGTCATACTAGTATATAAGCCTGTCTATAACAGGAATAAGTGAACAAAATCTCTTCAAGTGACGATAATATTTATAATTGCTTGGTCCCTGTATCTTTTTTTCTCAAAAATGATACAATTAATCAATATATTGATTATTAAGTGGCAAAATGAAGCTCTGCCATAGGATTTTTCACAACAGAGGAAGAAGACTGTTAATTACAGATATTGACAGCGAGGGTCAGCTCTTCAAATACATCCAAGTATGGGACACGAAAACGATTCCAAATCTTCCGGCCAATTATTCTTACATTGGGAATACTTTTTATCATTTCATCAATAATATTGGGATGTGTGACAAGAAATGACATGAAAAGGAATAGTGCTAATAATTTCCAATTAAATTTCGCACCTTCTGCACCTCCTCTTCCACCACAATATAACTTATCTGACATCCATCATAATTTAAATATCTCTGGATATAATCCTTATCATCAAAGTGAAATCACCATCCTCGAACAACCACCGCCATACGAGTCCTTGAAATGAAAATACTCAATTTTTAAATAATATCATTAGAAAGAAATAAAATCATCTCTTATATTCCAGATAATTAAAAAAAATTGTAAAAGAATTATATCCATTATTAGATAATGAAATGGTTTAGAAACAAATACCATGCTTGTACGATTAACTATTTAGTCATTAATGTGAAATTACAATATTTCAAGATGGAGGAGTTTACACGAAAAATTGTACCGTTTCAATCGGAAAAATTTTGAAGGAGGAATGTTCTGATTGACTTAATTACTAATATATATAAAACAATTCAATATATTCACTATATGCTGGAGTCAGCTGAAGAATAAATTTCGAATTACGAACAAAAGTTATGTTCATAATTTTCTGTATTTTTATTGTTTGCTATTAATTTTAGTCTATTTTTATTAGCTTATATTTATATAAATCAATTTATGTAAATAAAAATATTATAATTAAAAATTATTTTTCACTTTTTTTTAGAAAATCAATAAATTTCGATTGCGATCATTTATAAAATAGTCATCCATAGTCATACTCCTGCATAGAAAAAAAAAATTTGGGATTGAATTCCAATAAGGTTATTACATACTCCTCTCCATAACGAAAAATTGAGACTTCGATCTTTTTGACAGAAGCTATTTCGGAGCCATTATCAATGCCGGCCCTGTGTGAGGTGCCTTTGTGCAGAAACCAACGTTGGCAGATTTCGCGTCCCTGCAATAAATTATTTAGTTTCCGAAATTACATTATTATTTTACAATACGATTTTTGTATTATATATTTATACGATAGTATCATTTTTTTAATTTTTGAAATTAAAAATTTGTTTCTATAATGTAATGTAAAATATTAATTACTTTTAAAAAATTAAGAATATTGTTCATTGTGAATTTTTTTCCAATCATTTTTTGGCACTCACTATAGTTTAAGGGTGCACAAACTGCACTCCGATTTCCGCCGGTCTGGCCATTATCGTCTAATTTTGTTAAAAATTAAGATGAGTGCTCATATTTTCGGTAGTCATTCATCCAGTAGTTTCTAGCATTAAAAACTGCATTACAAAACACGATGCATAAGTATCAACTTGTTACACACTTAAAATATTAATCAAACATAATCAGATAATGCATTTAATATGATTTATTAAAGCCTGTCTATAACAGGAATAAGTGAACAACATCTCTTCAAGCGATGATAATATTTATGGTAGCTTGATCCCTGTATCTTTTTTCTCAACAAATGATACTATTTCTCAATCTGTTGAATTATTAAGTAGGCAAAGTGATGCTCTGCCGTAGGCCTTTTACATCAAAGGAAGCAGACGGAGCCATTATCGTCTAATTTTGTTACGAATTAAGATGAGTGCGCATATTTTCGGTAGTTCATTCACCCAGTTACTTTCTAGCAGTAAAACCTGCATTACAAAACTAAATGCATAGGTATCAACTGGTTACACACTTAAAATATTAATTAAACATAATCAGATAATGCAGTTGAATATGATTTATTAATCTTCATATCTTCAATCATTATTTTAATGTAATTTTTAATCGTATCTTCGATAATATTCTTATGCAATTAAATTTTGTGTATATTTGAATTCGAATTATTTTAATAAATTAAAATATAAAAATAATCGTTCAAAATTATTATAAAAATAAACAACGAATCAACTAATAATATAATTTTTATAATTTATTAGAAGATATATTTTAATACAGTAAATTTCGAATTCAAACGAACCAATTTAATACGTCCAAGAAATATTTGCAATAGAAAATTAGACAGAAATATAAAAACCGCATGTAAAAACAAAACGTTATATGTTTCTACAGAAGGAAATACTGATGGTTGCAGCTTAGTCGCGACCATCGACCCAAGTACGCGTGCGTTAATTGAACGAGTAATGGGATGACGGCTTCGAACATGTATGTTTTCAAACGCAAGAAAACTGAAGTTGAATGGAAGTTTATTATAATGTCGAATGCTAAATGATTTGTTTCGACGTTCGAAATAGTATACAGTGGGTAATCAGTTAACGAACAGTTCGGATAACGAACACTTTTATTTGAAAGATTTTTATGTTCGGTTAGCGAACACATGTTCGGATAACAAACACTTCACAGAACAGTCTGTGGGATCCGCGGACTGACCGAATGGCAGCTCAGCCGGATGGCTGCGTGATAAAGCTGTGGGTTACCATTCTGGAGGATGTGGGGGTCCCACTCCTCCAATTTTTTAGGAGGGATCTAGACCCGGGCCATTGAAACCCATCCTTCATTCTTCCGGTTGACCCCATCATGATTGTTAGTCAGCCTGTGATGATGGCGGCAATAAGTGGGAAAATAAACAACTAATAATATAATTTTTATAATTTATTAGAAGATAAGATATATTTTATTTTTAATTCAATAAATTTAGATTTCAAACAAACAAATTTAATATATCCAAGAAATATCTGCAATAGAAAGTTATATAGAAATATAAAAACCACATGTAAAAACAAAACGTTATATATTTCTACAGAAGGAAATACAAAGCTTGAAAGATAAAATAAATAAAATTCTCTGAAGGTAGTTTGGTTTTTCCGCTTTACGTAAGCATATCCGATTGAACTTTTGCAATTTTCGTTTAATATCAGTTTTCATCTACTGTAGCTCTTTTAAAACAACGAAGACAGTCGAAGTGAAGAATATATTTTATAATAATTAACGTAAGTTTATTAATTTTTTAAATTATTTTGTAATTAATAGCTCAAAAATATCTTTAAACTAGTTTTATAATTCGACAAGTAAAACGGAATAAAATTATAACTACAAAACTAAATTATTTAAATAAATAAAAGCGATTATAATCTATTTATCTGTTTCAAAATGTTGTATTAATGACTTATTTATTATTACTATTTTACAACTAATAATTAGTTGAATTTCTATTATTATTTTTTTTTCTCTTTCTCTTAGTAAAATTAATTAAAATTATTGAAAAGTTTAAAATATAACAGAATAACAAAAAAAATTATCCTTAACCAGTCAATAATATTTTATACCTTTTTTAAATGGCTACGAAATGCCTTTAAAATATCTCGGAAAACATAATACTTTGTGATGAAAAGAAAATTAGATGTATTAGAAAGCACTTGTCTGCTCGATTTTTTGTGTTCTTTGTGGAAACTAAAAGTGACCAGATGGTTTAAAAAATTTATTCGAGAAAATATAATAAATTTTTAAAATTTGGTCAATACAGTACTTAAATTACAGATGAAATTACAAAACTCGCAGTTTGGTATATGAAAATAAATCTGGCCATCTTAGAAAATAACTACAGGTAGTTCTCGACTTAAGACAGAGTTCCGCTCCAACTTCTCCGTCTAAGTCGAGGAGTTTTTAATTTTTGATTTGTTTCTTTTCGTTTTAATGTTTTCATAAATTAGGTTTTCTATTTAACTTGAATTTAAAGCTTTCCCCGCCATTTTTTAGGTTGGAATTTTCATCAGTAGTAATATTTGTCTTACTGGATATGACAGAGTTACAAGATACAATAATAAAGCTTTGCTTGCCGACTAATGGCGATGCTGTGAAGCATATACAAAAGCAATATGATATATGTATACCGGGTGTTTTCGAGCATCCGTACCACCCTTTTTTCTCGGAAACGCCATGAGATAGGAAGTAGGAGAAAAATTTTAATTACAAAGTATATCTGAAGAATCTAATGGGCATGGTAAAAATTTTGTAGGCCCATCGGAAGTAGGGGCACAAGAGTTCAGCTATGAAATCGCCACTGGAAACTAATGCCGAATTTGGCAAATTGTGACAAAAGCAATATGATATATGTATACCGGGTGTTTTCGAGCATCCGTACCACCCTTTTTTTTCTCGGAAACGCCATGAGATAGGAAGTAGGAGAAAAAATTTTGATTACAAAGTATATCTGAAGAATCGAATGGGCATGGTAAAAATTTTGTAGGCCCATCGGAAGTAGGGGCACAAGAGTTCAGCTATGAAATCGCCACTGGAAACTAATGCCGAATTTGGCAAATTGTATAAAACTGTGAAAAACAAACAACTTTTGTTTTGAAAGTTTTTTAATATCACTTACAGATTGTGAGATATCACAAAAATAGATGCCGCCGCGTGTACGATTGGATTTTTATTCTTCTTACTGCTTGAAGTTATTCAAGCAATAAGAAGCGCCGATGGGGCTATTCAAGCAATAAGAATAATAAAAATCAGACAGAGTGTATTTGTGTACATTGCCAAACATTATTGAAAGCAGCAAAGAGCAATAATATGAAGATTCAAGGCGAATTCTGGTACTCGGTAGTAGCACTCAGCAGCAAAGAGCAGTATTATGCAGATTTAAGGCGAATTCTGGTACTCGGCAGTAGCACTCGAACCGCAGGTGTGACAAGTCTCGCCATCAAAAATCAGCATGGCCATACTCAAGAACAAAGGTTTCTGGACTTGTTTCAGCCCTTTATGACTGCCATGAATGTACACAGATGCCCTATATCAGATTCTTCCTTTTATTATTGTTTGAATAACCCAATCGGCGGTATACGCGGCGACTCACAAATCAGCATGGAGCCATACTCAAGAACAAAGGTTTCTGGACTTGTTTCAGCCCTTTACGACTGCCATGAATGTACATAGATGCCCTACGTCAGATTCTTCCTTTTATTATTGTTTGAATAACCCAATCGGCGGTACACGCGGCGACTTTATTTTTGTGATATCTCACAATCCGTAAGTGATATTAAAAACATCTTTTTTTTTGTGATATCTCACAATCCGTAAGTGATATTAAAATATTTTCAGTACATGTGGCGGCATCTTTTTTTGTGATATCTCACAATCCGTAAGTAATATTAAAAAACTTTCCAACAAAAGTTGTTTGTTTTTCACAGTTCTATCCAATTATGTTAAAATCGGCATTAAAGTTGTTTGTTTTTCACAGTTCTATCCAATTATGCCAAAATTGGCATTAGTTTCCATTGGAGATTTCATCGTTGATCCCTTGCCAGTTCTATCCAATTATGCCAAAATCGGCATTGGTTTCCATTGGAGATCTCATAGTTGACCCCTTGTGTACCTACTTCCGATGGGCCTACAAAATTTTTATCATGTAAGGTATCTTTTGGTCAAAATTTTTCCCCTACTTCCTATCTCATCGCGTTTCCGAGAAAAAAACGTGGTACGGATGCTTAAAAACACCCGGTAAATATGCAAGCTGCAAAATTGAATTAGAGAATTTTCAATTTTTTCCCCTACTTCCTATCTCATCGCGTTTCCGAGAAAAAAGGGTGGTATGGATGCTTGAAAACACCCGGTAAATATGCAAGCTTATGTCGTTAGTTTAGACCGATATGATGTTTGATATTTAGAAAGATTTTGTACAAAGATAGATACGATGCGTACAAAGATAAATTCGGAATATGGTCAAAGATAGACCCTAAGGGAAATAAGAGATGTTATACTATTGATACGTATTAAATGTTTTAGTGTTTAATTATTTTTTTTTTACCTCATATAAAATTTAATCAATAGATTTGAAAAATCCTTGGCAACGATCACCCATTTTACATGCATTATTTATCCCGATTATCGCGGATTCGATTATTGCGGTATTTTTCGTGGCAACAATAACCGCGATAATCGAGGTATTCCTGTATATGTAAATTATTAATTTTGTTTACCTGTAATGATAAATAAATAAATATTTCTTTGTGAATAATGCTGATTTATCATATTCGCATATACACAACATTTAGGAAGCTGCATCGGGGCGCCGGGATCTCTAGAAGAGAATCTGCATGTGGATATTTATTTCTTTTCTTATTTACCCCTGCAATGAATGCTAAAAGAAACAAGGATGATATCAAGTCTACAGCTATTAAGAAGAAACGTAATGATCAGCTTAAAAGATTAGCACGTTTAACAGATTTCTTTTTTACCTCATATAAAATTTAATCAATAGATTTGAAAAATCCTTGGCAACGATCACCCATTTTACATGCATTATTTATCCCGATTATCGCGGATTCGATTATTGCGGTATTTTTCGTGGCAACAATAACCGCGATAATCAAGGTATTCCTGTATATGTAAATTATTAATTTTGTTTACCTGTAATGATAAATAAATAAATATTTCTTTGTGAATAATGCTGATTTAGTGTCATGGCTGATTTATCATATTCGCATATACACAACATTTTGTATGCTGTGATAATAACCAATCAGATACAGATACTACTCGGTATATATAATACAGATTTATAATACACGAGTGACATTAGCGAGCAGTTAGTTTACAGTGAAATATCTATTTAATGCTTCTTTAAATTTACTTTTCATATTATTCAATTCCGATATATATTAAAGTGACAGTATTTAACATTTCTTTATTTAAAATTTTTCTTATACGTAGGTAACTAAACTTCAGTTACTATATAAAGTTTTATGATGATTTAATATTTACGAAAAATACGAAGGTTCCCATATATATTAAAGTGACAGTATTTAACATTTCTTTATTTAAAATTTTTCTTATACATAAGTGACTAAAATTCAGTTACTATATAAAGTTTTATGATGATTTAATATTTACGAAAATACGAAAACCGTTTGCCTTCTACGTTAGTATATACTGAAGGACGGCATCGTTCACTAGAAAATAACGCAGTATTTCTTTCATCATAATAATTCGTCGTTCGCTAAGGAATAATATTGCTGTCGCCATCTATCGACAAAAATATTTTTTTAAAATTTTTTGAGGTTATTAAAATAAAAAAAATTTGGAATCGTGGATTTTTTTCCCTTTGGATATGACCTAAACTCTATCTCTATGCCAAATTTGAAGTTTGTATTATCAGTGGTTAGATTCGGAAATTTCCACTTTGTACTATCGATCATATGTATGTGTGAATTCCAAACCTCAACAGTAAGTCATCAGTGATTAGTCTTTTTTGACGTCAGAAATAACTCAATATCAGTTTGTTCCTTAATAATTCGTCGTTCGCTAAGGAATAATATTGCTGTCGCCATCTATCGACAAAAATATATTTTTTTAATTTTTAAATTTTTTGAGGTTATTAAAATAAAAAAATTTTGGAATCGTGGATTTTTTTTCCCTTTGGATATGACCTAAACTCTATCTCTATGCCAAATTTGAAGTTTGTATTATCAGTGGTTAGATTCGGAAATTTCCACTTTGTACTATCGATCATATGTATGTGTGAATTCCAAACCTCAACAGTAAGTCTTTTTTTGACGTCAGAAATAACTCAATATCAGTTTGTTTCTGGAACGACTTGCTGAGTGTGGAGATAAAATGGCGGCTAACGTAGTGATGAAGAAGACAATAATGAATGTTATAATTTCATTAACGTAAACGACTTGCTGAGTGTGGAGATAAAATGGCGGCTAACATAGTGATGAAGAAGACAATAATGAATGTTATAATTTGATTAACGTAATTAGAAAGCACTAAAATTTATTTGCCAGTAAACAGCGATGACGATAATGATTTGTTACACTCTCTAACTTTTAAAATTTTATCATCTAGCACTAATGATTTATAACACTCTCTAACTTTTAAAATCTTATCATCTAGTAGTAGGAACTACTTTTTCTGCGAAGTTGGATAAATGGTGTAAACCGGTGTCAACAGTCTCACCACCTTTCAAATTCGATTACAGTGATGACCGTTTGATGAGCACAATACTAATTGGCTTGTTGAGCTTTGGAACGGTTTGCTGAGATTTTTTACTCACCACTGATTAGTCTGTTGAGGTTTGGAATGCACCCTATATAAGATAAAATCCAATGTTTACCTATCTGTTCTGTATAAACTCCTACACCGTTTAATCAAACTTTACACAGAAACTTTTGTTGAAATCCCAAAATGCCCCAGGATATGGGACATTTTGGGATTGCAACGAAAATCGTATTTAGTTCTTCAGACTTTTGTTCAAATTTGGATGATTTCACAGCCATCTTGACATCATGTCATCGTGATGTAACAGTATACGACGTCACAAACAGAACTGATATATGGCGTCATCATGACGTGACATGACTGACGTCAGAAACACTTAATGTATGACGTACGATGACGTAGCATGACTTATGTAACAAACGTCACTAGTGTGTGACATCACAATGACGTAACATGACTGATGTAATAAACTCCACTGATATATGGCGTAATAATGATGTAACAATGAATAGAATCACGCTGACGTTGTGTTGTAGAGATAATATATCATCGTGGTAAACATTAAAATTGGATAAGTAAATCAACATTAAAATTATATCCTACACCGTTTAATCAAACTTTACACAGAAACTTTTGTTGAAATCCCAAAATGCCCCAGGATATGGGACATTTTGGGATTGCAACGAAAATCGTATTTAGTTCTTCAGACTTTTGTTCAAATTTGGATGATTTCACAGCCATCTTGACATCATGTCATCGTGATGTAACAGTATACGACGTCACAAACAGAACTGATATATGGCGTCACCATGACGTTACATGACTGACGTCAGAAACACTGTTAATGTATGACGTACGATGACGTAGCATGACTTATGTAACAAACGTCACTAGTGTGTGACATCACAATGACGTAATATGACTGATGTAATAAACACCACTGATATATGGCGTAATAATGATGTAACAATGAATATAATCACGCTGACGTTGTGTTGTCGAGATAATATATCATCGTGGTCAAGATTAAAATTGGATAAGTAAATCAGCATTAAAATTGGATAGTAAAAGCATATAGATTTTAAATGCTTTAGTAAATAAATCATAAGATAAAAGTAATTACAATTCTACATGATGCATTTTTGAGCTTACCATCTATAAATTTTATAATTTAATTTAAACTAATTTAAAATTTCTTTATTACTAGCCAGAGGGCCCGTTATCATGATGGCGTAAGAGTTGTCACACAAATATTATTATTATGTATCTGAAATTTCCAAACAACGCCGGGTACTCTAGCTAGTAGTATTGGCTATATTTTATTCTACTGTATTTATAATAAAACAGCAAAAATAAGAAAAGTACATGAGCAGAGATATCACGAATTTTGTCGAGCAGGATAAAATTATATTAAAAAAAAAATTAAGTTGGCTTAAAAAATCAAATTTAACTATCATGACGTTTACAAGAATACAATAAATGGTAAAAATTTGCTTCTAATTTTTTGTGATTAATTTATATGCTCTATAATTATTTATAAATAATTCTTTCATACAATTTTAATATAATTAAATAATCATTTTTTCATTCATTCATATGAAATTCTTTAAATTTTCATATATCATTCTTACATTAGATTGTTTAATCTACTGTTTACATTGCAATATTATCTCTCTAAAATATAGTTTTATTTCTACTGAATTATTATAAATACATTTATTGTACTCTATAATTAATTATTGATATATTCGACTAAATGTATAAACGAAATACAAATTCGTATATAAATTTTCGAATGTGCCGGACTGTTTCATATATAAGACGATGATCTGTATATCTGTTTCCAGAATTAAATTATTATTGACATAAATGTATGCTGTATATTTTATATTTATGATTGTCCATTTTCACATTATCCGTTCCAGAATGGAATAAAGTGATACATAACATGAAATACTTTTGTCTTTCAGAATATCCATTGTGTTATCATGTATCTCACATTAATTACATTTGATCTGAATGAATTCATAAAAGTTACTGCGATCAATTATTGATTGCAATAATTTTTTATCATAAATTTAACTATATTAATAATAATAATAAACTTAACCATATGTAGCTACATGTATATCATATTTATGCAAATTAATCCATGCTTTAGCTACATATCCAGGAACTGAAGTACCATATAGATATGAAATAGGGCACTCTACAGTTAATTAAAATTCAATTTTTAAAATTATGCAATATATTTTAAAATATAGTCGATTCTCTTTATTCGCGGATCCATATTCGCGTATTCAACTATTCGCGAAAATTTATTTGTAACCACAAAATCTATTTTAGCGGAGCGTTCGCGCTTATTCGCGGATTCCCACTGAGCGGCGAAAATACTGTTAGCTCTATATTTCTCATAGGAACAAATGCTTCAGTATTCGCGAAGAATTTACAGAACGTAATTACAGCGAATAAGGAGAATTGACTGTATATTCTTTTGTTAAACAGTATTAGTAATAATGGTGTATATATGTATGGTGTATATAATTAATATAT
This sequence comes from Olivierus martensii, assembly GCA_000484575.1. Taxonomy (NCBI): domain Eukaryota; kingdom Metazoa; phylum Arthropoda; class Arachnida; order Scorpiones; family Buthidae; genus Olivierus; species Olivierus martensii. The sequence goes on along the minus strand of AYEL01089767.1, from coordinate 5,337 downwards.
ATATATTTTGAGAATTGACTGTATATTCTTTTGTTAAACAGTATTAGTAATAATGGTGTATATATGTATATATGATAATTAATATATATATATATATTTTTTCATTTAAGTAGAGTGAAGTATCAACCATTCTATATAATGGATGAAAGAAGAAAGAAGAGTTTACTAAATCTAAGAAACGTCGGACTTTTGTTTATTTGTTCCATTTGTTTTATCTTCCTTGCAATGTTCTTAGTAATTGTTGGAGTTGTAATAACTGCGACTTCTTATAATCCGTCCAGTTCATTTAATATGGCATTTTTTAAAGAAAATAACCCTGGTCGAACAGTAGGTCCTATCGTGCTTGGATTTGGATCTTTATTTCTGCTCGCAGCAATAATAATATGCTGTAAGATAGTGATCATGGCAAAAAGGAAAAAACCGAATTATTTTAATCAAAATAATGCAACATCTATTCATCCTCCTAAATTTCCATCTCGAAGATTAGAATCTGATTCTGATGATCACATATCTAATATATTCATTTCTCATTTCGATCATCATTCATCGTATATATACAACATTGAAGAGCCACCACCGTATGAATGTGCTATCAGATATGACTCGTGTCCTGATCCACCTTCGCATTGCACATTTGAAGCTTCTGTCTGTTCGCCAACATTTAGTCCTTCTTGTGATGCTCCTTCGTGTGAAGCATCATGTGGTGATTAATAATATATATAATTTAATTCAGAGCATCATCTAACAAGTAAGAGAAAAGTTCTCAGGAAATTTTTGAACTGTTTAATGTGCATCGGGAACTCTTCAAATTGTATTTTTCATTACACTAAATTTTAATTTTGATAACGTATTTGAAATTTAATTGAAAATTTGAAGAAATAAAATAATTAATGCAATTTTGATATGTTTATAAAATTATTTTATTGTAAAAATTTGTATATAGTAAAATTATAAATTATTTTTATGTATATATTTAAACATTACTGTATATGATATCGATTTATGTATATTAATAAATAGTTATGAAATAATTTGGACTTAGATTTTTATACTGAAATCTTACATTCAACTATGAGTAATGATTAAATGCACTTAATAAAATCAAAACTTATATGATTTATATAATCTTTAAATATAGAGATAATATAGAGAATACCAGTACAGTTAATCTTAGAGATTAGATACTGATAAAAATATATTTCAACTTACGAATGCAATTATTTGTAAGTAAGTCTTTAAAATTAGATACTGCTTATTGCAATGGAATAATTTATTATATGCTTGCATCATTTATACAGAATAAGAAATAGAAATACAGTATATACAAAATAAAAATATAGCTTTTTAAATTTGTTAGATCTGTTTCATTATCTTACAGTTTATAGAGAAAACTATATATACGTATTGTTTATTCTTTTAAATGAAAATAAATCATTAAAAGAAGTTATAATATTGCACAGTTGTTTGAGAATATATCAAATTGTATTCAATTTAACTGTAATTATGGATGATATGCTAGAAATTATTTAATAGAATTTATAGATATTTACATAACCGCATATATAATTAAATATAGATAAAGCTTTTACTGTTGATAAAACGTGTTAAGATATCTGGACCCTGTATTGGAACTTTGAAAAGTTAAGTATTATTTTATTTATTAAATATTTTATTAAAATCCAGAGATCCTGATACGGGGCATCCAGTTCATATCTATCTGCATAATTATGGATGAGTAATCTCATTACCAATGTATAACTATTTCCTAATTTACACGGTATTTTTTTACACGATTTCGCTTTTACATGATTTTTAAAAAATAAAGGATTTTCAAAAATAAAATTATTAAAAATTTATGCTGCGCACATATTTATACAGTCATTTTTTAGTACCGTTCGTTTGTGAACATCGGGATTAAACTTAAAAATAAAAATAAAAAAAAAATAGATAAATGTAAATAAAATTTCTCTTTTTTTGTTCATATTAATGAACAAAAAAAAAACATGTAAAAGCATTCATATTGATTAGCGCAGTAAATCTTTAGCAGCAGAAAGGTGAATATCATTGTGCTTTTTCTAATCGGAAATTTTAAAAACTTCATATTTATTGGTTTTTCATTTGTATTTTATTTTTATTTTACGTTGAAATAAATGAATTTATTAAATAATTGACTATTATTGACTATGGGCATTTTTTTTTTCATTTACACGGTTTTTCATACAAAAAGCCATGATTTCGATTTACACGGTATCCTGAGGAACCGATCTTCTTGTAAATCGGGGAATAGTCATATATGGACTGTATATATAAGGGATTCAGAAAGAATTATAACGAGGGCATAAAAATATATAAGTAAGCGTAATTGCTAATAATTTAAACGATTACTATACTCTATATATGTTTGTGTTTCTCCAAACAATAGGGGATAAGTGCACCAGTGGACTTCTCCTGAATTCACCTTTGCTACCAATTAAATTGATAAGAAATATAATAAACTGAATGAAACATCGCTGCATTTTCTGCATTCCTATGAGGAGTGACCATACTCTGTATTGAAATATTTTTGCTATTTCATTTTTATGCACCCTTTTTTGTCCTATTCTTCATATTTTAATTTTTATAGGAAATAAATGCTTATATTCACTATTTAGCTGGTTATTTAATTTATGAAAACAAGTGTATATATACTATTTATATATATAAATATTATTTTTATCTCTGGATAAAATGGAGCGCTTACAAGCAAATCGTTTATTATTATTCTTTTTTGCTAGAATTTCAGTACGATTTCTATTTTTTATTTTTTTTAACATACTAATATTCTTATTTTATAATTTATATTATACTCTAAAACGTATCAGTTATTACTTTAATTAAAATAAGTTTCAATTTCTTGCGTAAACATCAACATGGGAAAATCCAGCCTACGTAAGTGCAGAGGAAATATAATCGGTAGACGACGGCGTATGCTATTCAGTTGATAACTGATAAATGAAGTACAGTACATGTAGAGTAGTTATTATTATTCTGTATTTTAGATAAATCAAAATAGAACTGTGTTGTATTCCATGAAAAAGAAAAAATATAAATCAATATGGAGAATGGAACAATTGGCGTATGTATATTATCCAGTTATTTTTAGTTTTAATTACATTCTCATCATATGTATTATTCATGATTCTGGGACCTGGATATTTAATTTTTCAGATAAATCTTATGAAAAAAATTATTATGGTAGATCTATATATGTTCTATGCGCGTAAAATTATACATTTAAAATATTTAGATGAAATCAATTGTTTCTTGTAGTAAATTTTATTTATGGCTTTTTATATTTAAAATAATTTTTCGTTTTCATAATATGTTAAATTTTTTGTGATTTTTGTCACGTTTTTGTTGTGAAATGATATAGAACACGCTTATACGATCGCAATAGTAGACAATTAACCTGTGACCTTGATCTACGCAGCACTAACGTATATACTTCGTATATCAGTATAACATTATAGTATCTATAAAAACATTTAGTAGGTTTCTAAAATAAAATATATTAGAAATTACCCGCTCATATAAATGGTAGCGGAAATATACTGTTGTGATCTTATAATACTTTATACAGTATAACAGCATATTGTGGATCTAATCTTATAATACTTTATATAACAGCATATCGTATAATAATAGCTCATCTTGCAAATTTATTTACTATATATTTTATTAAGCATTAGTTCAAATCTGTAGTAATTGCACGGGGGTCCGTGGAGGTTGCACCTTACGGGCGCCGTGCCCCCGACGGAACTAAACTCAACTCACGCTTGCAGCTCGCCTAATTATGTTTGAATGCTTTTATTGTTTTTTTTGTACGAAATATTGTTAATTTTTTGTACCGGATTCGATGTTAATTAATGTTTATGTTTTCATTTTCAAAAATAAATTGAAAAAGTATAAGCATTAAATTGTGTCTAAAAATTAATGAACAAATCCCCTTTTTTAATTTTTTTCTAAAATTAATTTAACAAGTTCCTTTTTTTCCTTTAATCCTTTTCTCATTTTACACGGTTATAAAGAACATATCCTCGACTTTTCATTATCTTCTTTAGATCGATTTACACGGTTTACAGTTTAATTGAACATATCCTTCTATTTTGTATGAATTCTGCGTCTCGTTTTACACGGTTTCGGTTTGCACGATTTTTCCAGGAACGTATCTACCGTGTAAATCGAGGGCTGAGTGTATAAAAGAAGGCAAACTCTATTTACAGACTTCTTTTCAAAGACATAGTTCTTATGTTGAAAGCACTGACAGACTGCGATGTGTATTTAACATTTTTGAGATCTTTATTTAAAATAATCATAGGACCGCTCTTCCGATCTTTTCATTTAAAATAATAAAATGTTTCCAATTTGAATTGACTAAAAGGCTTGAGACAAAAATTTAGTGTTTAGTATGTTTAGAAAAAATTTTGATTTTATGAATCACTCTATGTTGGTCACCTCTCTAAGTTGAATACATTTTGAAAGAACCAAACGTGTCCAACATGGAGAGATTTCACTGTATTCATAAATGGAATTGATTGCATTAATGCGAAAAGTTTACACTAGATTGCAGTAAAAATCAGTAACTAAAGTTTCGAATATAAATTCTTCGCATTTATATTATACTAGAAATTACCCGCTCATATAAATGAGCGGAAATATACTGTTGTGATTTAATCTTATAATACTGTACTTTATACAGTAACAGCATATTGTGTAATAATAGCTTATCTTGCAAATTTATTTACTATATATTTTATTAAGCATTAGTTCAAATGTGTAGTAATTGCACGGGGGCCCGTGGAGGTTGCACCTCACGGGCGCCGTGCCCCCGACGGCCCCACTCCACGGGTGGGCCCGCGGGGCCCCCACCCTTCAATGGGCCCCAGGCCCGTCGGACCCATTGGGTTTCATCTCCCCGGTAGGCCCACAGCCCGTAAAGATATGAAACCCCACGGATGACCCGTGGGGTGGGGCTGCACCACCAGGGATCAAGAGGGCCCCGTCGGGTGAGGGCCCACCCCCAACGAGCCCTGAACCTTGGGACTCGGTTTCATCTCTTCGGTGGGCTCTACCCTGTTTTATCTCCCCACGGCACCGGGGTCCCCGTGGGGTGGGGCTGCATCCCCCTGAAGGGATAGTTTAAGCTTGATGAATGGTTATAATTTCTTTGTGTGATAAAATATAAGCAAATTTCATTTGAGATATGTAATATATCACTATCGTAATTATGGATGTAGAACAGGCTTAACTGCAAATTCAACATAAAATTTCCTTTAAAATAAAACATCCAATGAAAAG
>AYEL01089763.1:0-28178 GCA_000484575.1 Olivierus martensii | reverse complement strand
ACCGATGGCCATTTTGTCAAATGACGATAGTAGCGGATACTGATCGGAATATTATAGCTATTCAAACACCTAATTACCGCCAAAATTGAATGAGATATTTAAAGTGGTTCAACTCTCCCATATGGTCAGGTCTCCCGAACTCCCCTTAATATTAAATATTAGTTTCACCCACGTCACATAGATAATGTTAGTTCCTGACAGCTAACTTCCTGACAAAATGTAAAACTAGATAAGTACCTTTGTCTGACGTATAAATAAAAATATTGAATGCAAATAATTATTCAAGAAATTTACAAAAATCAGAAATCAAGAAAGTTATATTTAATATAGAAAAGTTTTGAATTAGGGGATTTTTAAAATTTTTATATATTATAAAATAAACTTTTTATATTTCTTTCTAAAAAAAAAGATAATAAACACTTATAATATTCAGATTATTTCTATATATATTATATTATGTAATTATTAGGAAAAGAACCCGGCGTTGATCGGGGAATATCAGATATAAATTACGTGCCATTTTTATGCCTTCATGATATCAGGTATCCTGTCTAGAATTAAAAAAATTAAATTACTTTTATGTATTTATAGGTTAGATTAGTGTGGATTAAGCTATCGAAACTCAGGGTAAATTTTTTGGCGGCGGCCATTTTTAGAGCTCGTATATACTAGCCAACACTCATGATAGTATTAACTTGGTAGATTGAAAAATGGGGTTCAACAGGTCGAATTCGAATCCCATGAATTTATAAATATTATGGGTATGTTAAGAATGAACATTAAAAGTATAAATTTACCATATAATTCATTTATTGTAGCATTCGGAATGAATTCGTTGAACACGTCAAATGGCAATTGATGTCATAATAGGCGACATCAATTTGACGTTATTATCACGTCATCTTGACATCAACCACTGTTACTTCACATTGATATCACATCGGCGTTAAGTTAATAGCTTATATAGTGAGGAAATTATAAGAATTAAATTCAGCAATAAAATAAATTAAACAGAATTAGAAATAAGTAAATATATATATTTATATATTTACTTATCTCATCATATATATATATATATATTTCGAGTGAATCGGGGGAAGATGGTAATTAGAAAAGCTTATTTTTCTCTAATTCTTTAGTATTTAAACAGATGGCGATAAAACGTGGTTTATTATAATCTCCTATAAGCCCGCCAAAAATATAGATTATGGCTATTATCAGTTTATCAATTACTCGCATGAGAAATCGAAAAGTTTCTATAAACTTTTTGATCATTCATTCATTAGAAAGTTAAATTTGAGATTTTTTAATACAATATAACTGCGATCGCAAGTTTAATCACGTGTCAATTTAATAAATTAATTTTAATAAATGAATGATCAGAAATCGAAAAAGAAAGTTAATAGTACTACACGTGGCATGCAATGCTGCTGAAACATTGCGTCGAGCACGTGGACTCGAGGTACAAATTTTACCTATTTTAAATCAATATATATATTTATTATTAATTATTTTTTTGAGTTTCAGCTCTTTGTATGTCTTAGGATACCACTTAGGTATATCATCAAAATCATGAGTTAAATTAATTAAAAACACAGTGGCGGGTGTATAATGATTAATCTATTAATTTTATTTGAACTACCAATCACAATCGAATATGTAATGCCGGTGTTTAACTATAGTATATTTGAATAAATATTGAATTTACCAACTTGAAAAAAACACCTCTGAAATATCACTTGAAATCCTGCTTGAAATACACCTCCAAATTCGTGTAGGAGAATCATAAAATGTTGTCCGTTATTACGTTACAGCGCCCTCTGCATAATTTGTCTTTTTTGAGGAACTATAATTTAAATTTAATTTTTATAAATTATTAATAACAACAAATAATATTGGCTGATACATACATCGGAAAATTAGACCTTTCTAACGATACCTTAGTTATAAAAATCGATACAGTGTTTCGTCCAAAAATGGGTCATCAGCCAACCACGTTTGACTAATAATATATTTATATTATGATGGTTTTGAATGTAATAAAATGCTATTTTAAATTTATTTTACACTATTTTCTGTTTAACAAATTATCAATATATGTAAAAATAATAAAAAAGTTATATTAATAAAATATGGATATAAAATACTGTACTTCATCACATTCGGATTAGTTTGAATTTATTTTACACTATTTTCTGTTTAACAAATTATCAATATATGTAAAAATAATAAAAGAGTTATATTAATAAAATATGGATATAAAATACTGTACTTCATCAGACTCGGATTAGTTTAAAAAGGAAAATTCCGATAAGTGTAATTAAAACCCTATAATTGAAATTTTTAAAATTGCTGTAATTTATAATCCACATTTAAATACCATATATGATTGTATAAGCATTCCGTTATTTTTAACATTACTTGCCCATTTAATATTTATTAAAATATTTATTTATAAATTCATTTTATAGAATAACTGCGAAACGTATCACTAGATGACAGCAGCAGGTAGTAAACATAAAATTAGATTTTTGATCAATATGTCTTGCAATTTTCAAGCAGTTTAGAAGTTCTTTCTTAAATTGTTTTGTATTATACACTATCATTAAAATATTTTATTCATTTTTAGAATATGTTCAGAAATTAAAGAAAATAAAGGAATATTTCAGATTGACACCATGAAAATTTAAGAAAACTTTACTATACGTAATGCAAAACAAATTTACATTTAACCTGGTTAACAAATACAAATTTTTAAGAAATAATTAAAATAATTTGAGGAAATTAAAATAGATTATTAAGTAACATGTGATAATCATTTAATGATAAATTTTACATAGAGGTGTATTGAATAAGGTGTATAACATAAAACACTTTATAGTTCCTTTCTTCTAAATCCATATTTTATTCATTTTTAGAATATGTTCAGAAATTAAAGAAAATAAAGGAATATTTCAGAATGACACCATGAAAATTTAAGAAAACTGTACTATATGTAATGCAAAACAAGTTCACATCAACCTGGATAACAAATACAAACTTATAAGAAATAATTAAAATAATTTGAGGAAATTTAAATAGATTATTAAGCAACATGTGATAATCATTTAATGATAAATTTTATATAGAGGTGTATTGAATAAGGTGTATAACATTAAACACTTTATAGTTCCTTTCTTCTAAATCGTGAAAAAACATTTTATGGAAAAGATATAACAGAAATTTCTAACACTGATGAAAACTTAGCACTTACTTTGAAAAACTAGCCTATATTTTTCTATATAATTTTGAGAAAAGATGAAGAACACTGATGAAAACTTAGCACTTACTTTGAAAAACTAGCCTATATTTTTCTATATAATTCTATATAATTTTGAGAAAAGATGAAAATACTTCTAAACTTAACGAAATCAATTTGGAAAAGTGTGAGAGACTTCAACCTAGCTACACAAGTTATCAAACAATTTGAATGTGCATACTTCGAGCAGTTCCCACCATGAGTTTCCTTTATCAAATCAAAAAAAGAAACAATAATCAACGCCAAACATGTTAAAAATGGAAAGTATCAACGGATGAGGGTTGGCATCATATTTAAAACTGATATAATTGATAATAAACATTATATTATTGTAATTTTAATAGTAACAAAATTACCTCTTTAAATCGATTATTGCAGTAACTAAAAGAATGTCATGAAAAGAAATTTGTAAAGTCTTACGCGACAAAGGGCACGTCTTTGCGTCTTACGCGCAATATATACAATAATGAAAACTAAAATAATTGAAAACCTAAAATATAAAATACAACAGCAGGTGAATGTCATAATTAATAATCAGTTTAGAAAACTCTGAGATTCTACTGAAAACGTTATTTGAATATAAACAAAGATTGCAACTACAAGGAGCGAAAAATTTTAATAAAATATAAAATACAACAGCAGGTGAATGTCATAATTAATAATCAGTTTAGAAAACTCTAAGATTGTACTGAAAACGTTATTTGAATATAAACAAAGATTGTAAATCAAGACACACACTTAATAATTATTACTAAAAATTTGCAAAGATATAATTAAGCATGATTTTTTATCTCTGTGATGTTTGCTGCCTGTGATTTTTGAAGTTTATGAATTTCAGTAATCTCAACAAATTTTCCTAGTGATTTGATGAAGTTTTGTTTATCTACGTGATCTTTTTATTTGCTTCTTAATTATTTTTTAAAGGTATTTTAACTCTCCTTTTCTGAGAATCTGATGAAAAAATCACTCTAGTTGTATTGTTAAGATTGTAAATAGATTAAAAGATATTATTTTTCTGTTATTACATTTTTTGGAAAATTGTACATATCCCATCTTTGATAGAATTTTATATAATTATTATTCTAATAAAGTATATAAAAATTAAAAATTAGCATTAGTGAATAATCACGCTATTAAATTAATATTAAAAATGTTTCTGTTTCTATTGAATAATATAGTAAAGTAATTGTAAACAGAATAATGAACAAATTCTCTGATGTTTTTGTGGATACACAGTCAGTCAGAATAATTAAAAAACAAATACATGCAACAATAATATAATGGTTCTAAAAATAATATAACATTAGATATTATTAAAAAATTATTATAAAATTAACAACATGAAACTATCTGTTTTTTCTGTAGATTAAAAAAAAAAAAACATTCGGCACTTTAAATGAGGCAATTTTATAAAAAATTTCGCAAACTTATGGTTTGAATATGTTAGTAATTGCATAGATAAGTTGATATCAGTTATTTCCTGATGTGATGTATTTTAAACAGTTTCTAGCCATTTCCATTGCAGTCTGACAAAAATGCAATCAAGAAATATATGCTCGACAGCTTCAGAAGAGGGCATCTTGTCACTGAATCTTGGGCCAGTTCTGTATAGAATATTATTTTCCAAGACGTTCCTCTACAGTTAGATGGAATAGATTCACAATACATTCAGCCCTAAACGGTTTTCCAATTTCCCTGATAAATAGCTAGGCTATCTTGGATATTAACGTTGTGGATATGATAATAGTAATGAATAAGCCGCATTTATTCGAAACTAAGAAAACTGAACCTAACGGAATCTAAGATAGGTCTAGAATCTACTACATTAATAATCTAGCAGAATAATAAATTTCCAAACGGTAATCTAAGAATAAAGACAACAAGTATAAATGGAACTTCGTAATTGTTAAAAGAACCCATTGAAAAATGTTATAATGAAATCATAAAAATACGTTGGTACACTTAAACTATGAATTCAATAAACAACCACAAACATGTAAAGAAATAAAAATAACTAAAAATATAACCCCAAAAAACATAACAAAAGTTTATTAAAAGCAATAACAAAACAAATAACAATTTACTAAAATTTATACTGTTTAACTAACACACAAATAACTAAGCTGTAACAAAAAAGTTTTATCTAATAACCATTCATAAAATTTATTTATTCAATCAAAATTATATACATTCATAAAATTACAATATATACAGATATCTTTATAGAAATTAAACAAAAGTATCGAAATGGATAAATGGAAGAACACTTTTGATGATAAAATAGGAAACGAAAAAAAAGAAGAGGGTAGTGATTAAGCTAGAGCAAAAAATGGATGTGATTAAGTGACATAAAAGCAGTTCTCTACTTCGCTTTCGATTTGGCAGTTGGTTTGATTGATGATGGTATGAACGCAATTCCTGGTAAGTTATTAATTTAGATAATGAACAACGATGTAAAATATGAAAGTAAATATTTCTTAAACAGTTAGTGTTAAGTTAGTATTGTGGTTATTCATCGTGAGGATATATTTCTTAAACAGTTAATGTTAAGTTAGTATTGTGGTTATTCATCGTGAGGTTAGCTAATGGCCGGAATCTCAAAAAGCAAGAACCAATTACCATATTTTACATATAGTTAATACTTCGAATAGTGCGAGATTTTCGTGGAACCAATTATTTGCACTAATCGAGGCCTACCTGTATACATAAATTAAATGCATTTGATTAAACATTCTAATTTATGGATTTTTCTAATACCTAAAAATATTTTTATGTAAAAGGAAAAAATATTAAAAATTGATTACAATAAGTCCTTACATTTACAAAGATAAAGGATTTATTATAATCAATTTATGTTGGAATTTTGCTCTTTGAAAATATTGATTACTGAACTTACGAACTTGTGGGAGAATGGTTTAGTTCTTGGGCACCATGGTTTACATTCTTCTTCTTTGATATTCTATAACATTTGAAATATTTTATTATGAAATGATGACATTTCAAACATTATTTTAATATTTATATAAATGTATACGTTTTTAAATACAAATAGTTTGAAAAAATCATTTATATATATTGTGATTAATATTTCACAAACATTCTCATTTTTCACAGAGATATATAGGGACACCAATATTTTTTTAATTTGAAAATGGGTTTATATTTATTTTATATTGTGATTAATATTTCACAAACATTCTCATTTTTCACAGAGATATATAGGGACACTGCAATATTTTTTTAATTTGAAAATGGGTTTATATTTATTTATTTATTATATTTGGACTTTTTTATAAAATTTGAATTTATTTATCTATACTGCTATAGCAATTGTGTTTCTAAAAACATTCTTACATGACTGCTGTAGTAGTTGCTTATATTTATCTTAAACTATAAATCAAAATTTTGCAATTATAAACATTTTTATTTATATTCTCCTTATAATGAAAAATTACAAATTTTTCATTATAGTTTTCAAAACAGAATCCAGAACATAATGTTGGTTTGTCTCCACAATCCTTACATTTTTTTGAAGTTTGGATATTTTGTTGTTTTTGTAACAATATTTGCATCTTAAATCCTAATAATTTTTGTTTTCAATTCTTTTAGGCAGAAATCTGCTCTTGAAAATGATTATTATTAGTATCTGATTCTATTGTATGCTAATCAGATTTTCTATAGCAGATACATTAGTATCACTGCTAGATCTATCTTTTATTTGGTTTATAACTAAGATTATTTTAATATAACTTAGTGGTTCTGAACTACTGAAACAAGATAAATCTGAATAACTATCTTCACTGAGAATTCTTCATTTTTATCCATGAATAATGCAAATTACTAATAATTAAATATTAGCAATATAAAGTATGACCATTACTTATATTTACAAATTGCATTGCAAGTATAAATACAGTAGTTACTTAATAAAAACAAAGTGTAAAAATTGTGTTTAAAAAATGTCAATATGAAAGATTCAAATTGTGGCATTGCTGAATTATCAACATGACAAAATTTTATTTTTATTTTATTAAAAAGTTATATTTACTTACCCAGAATCAAGTAAACAACAAAATATAAACTGAAATATATTGCACAACTTACACCTAGAAAGTGCTAACTAGTGCTTGTAAAGAATACAAATTTTGCTATAATGGTTTTGCAACCAAAAATTGTAATTGATAGTAAATCAAAATCCCAATATTTCATATTGACCAATCAGCATAATTTTTATCATAAAGGGACAGTGACAACAAATATTCTCATAAGGAAATGGACATAAGCCTGTAATTCATAGAGAAATGTTGAATTCTGTGACTGCTATAGCATGCACTCTGAAAAATAAAACTGTTTCATGATTGCTATGGTTGTTATAGTTATGTTATTATTGTTATAGTATATAGTTGTGTCTTACAACGAAGCACCTAAAATGACTGTTTATAACAGTCTTGTCTCCAGAAGTGTTAGTTTGAATAGCTAAAGTATAGGACAGATTTAATTAATGCCAAATTTACATGAAGCAGCATTTGCTGATTTATATTTTATAATATATTTATTTACAAATTCAGTTTTCTCAATAAGTTATAAAACTTTATTTTCAATAGGAATATTAGATATTTATTTTATGTATAGAAGACATCATGATAGTAAATCATAATCGGGGTTACATTGTAGAAATAGTGTAGTTATTATGCTGATGATTAACAACCAGCTACACAAAGAGAATTGAGAAATAAATTGGTCATGTATTAATTAAATATCTTACCATTCAATAAGAATACAAAGGAGCCATACTAAGATCTACTGAAGACAAGTACATAAATGGGAATTATGGAGGCTATTCCTGAGTGGATATTTATATTCTTATTTTATTTTAAGCCATGGTTTTCAACCTTTTTAAAGTTTTAACATACTTTTGATTGTAAAAAATTTCTAGCAGAATGCAAAGCAAAAGTGTACATATAACTCAAATTTTTGTGGAACAGCTGTTCTAAGCATCTTTCATTATAGTTGATGCCATTTAATTAAAAACGATATAGTGGGGTAGATCATTGTTTCTCAACCTTTTTTCTTTATGGCTCTCCTCCTGAGTTTGATTTATTTCTATGGCCTCCCTTTCATATTTACTGTTATTATTCTGTAATAATTGCAATTTTAATCTAAAAAATTTTGGGTGGTAAAATATCATTAAAAGCATGTTTTAACTATTAAATCAATCTAGCATTTCCATTCTTCTATATTCTAGATAAAAAAATAGAAATATTAAATATTTTCTTAATTCATTTGGAAGGAACTATCTCTGTTGTGATTATCTCTGTATTTTCCAGCAGCACTTTGGTTTTAAATATTTTATACATATTAAATATCTGATCCATAATCAATTACAGTAAAATCTGTCTAAGCTGGAATCCCAAGGGACCAGAAAAATCTGCCTTAGACAGTTTTCCAGTTTATACAGGTTTCACTCTGGAATAAAAAAAACAATATTCAATCTTCAGAATACACAAATTGCAATTGCAATATCAATGCATTTACAATACATTGCTATTGCAATAGTACATATTTTGATAATATATGAATAAAATATAGTACCAAATTACTGTATTAGCCTATATAATAAAATACATAGGGTATTTTTGAAAAGCAAATAAACTGGATATATTCTGTATTAGATAAACATGCAACAAGTAGGACTGAACTACAAGTTTTATTTTAAAATTTCACTCTTCAGTATTCAGTAATTCAGTTCTTATATATAGTATTTGTATTAAGTACAAAAATTACAAAAGTTTCTTTTCAACATTTTGTCAAGAGTTTTTGGTTTTGCATGCTTACTTAAACATGCTTCTCATTCCATCATTGTATGTATTTGCCAAAATTTTTCATAATTTGTATGCAACTGAAATGTTTAGAAAATTCTTTTAATACAGCCAATGTATTCATAGCATTATCAAAATTTCTTATTTTTTCTGTTTCTGGAAAGTCTCTTCCCAATCCTTTTTCATTGCCGTCTTCTTCATTTATAGAATTTTCTTCTCTTCTTGACTAGATTATCAAACTATGACTGGATCAAACCACTCATAGTTTGATAATCTACCTCTGTTAAAAAGTTTTTATCAATGTTGACATGTTCTTCAGCATTTATCTGCATATTAATATCTTCAAACTGTCCTATAAATGTCTGAATTCTATCAAGGTGCGATACTTCATAGAATTCTATCAAGGTGCGATACTTCATAAAATTCTTCCATCCTTGTTTAGGTTGATCAATGGTTTCAAATTTGAAACTACTTTTACCTTTATAAGATGGAATAAATTATTAGTTTTCCATCTTATACAAATATTTTTTTATTCAATGAAATTTTAAAATGCTTTCTGTTTCCATGTTAGACAGGTTACGCATTATACAGATATTTTCTTTGATATTACTATGGAAATTGTTCGGGAATAAAAATATTTTTCATTTTGAGCAGGTGTCCAGGTTAGACAGGTTTTACTGTAGTTCATTTCCAGAATCTGAATCTGAGGTTATTAATTATATATGCAAAACAGAATTTGACATTATCCTCTGAAAGAGTAATTTAATATTAAAATAAAGGTAGACAGTGTTTATTCCTATATTTTTTGAATTAATAAAATTTTTCTAAGCATTCATCAGTTTTATTATTCAATATTTATTTAACTTTTGAATATTTAATATTGATAGTGATTATTTAAAAATTTACATCTATGATTATGGTTGATTTGAAAGAAATAATTATTTTAAAATTAACAAAAAAATTAACATAATTTATATATATAAAACAATGCAAATTTGTTATTTGTTTCATTGAAAAAATGAGCAAATTAGTATGGCTGTTTGTATTGTAGTAAGGTAACTTATTTCAATAAAAATGCTGCCCTTTGAGTTATTATTTGAACTTTTGACTAGCCAGCATTTTTGTTTATGGTTCTATCTAAGCATTCAATAAACAATGTTTCTGCAGACTCATCTTAAACAGCTTTAATACTTAAATTTGGAAGTTATGTAAGAAGATATAAGTGTGATATCTTGTATCTTTTAGAAGATTAATATTAAATAAAATTATTGCTGATAGAAATATATGTAAAGATGGCTTTAAATTAATTTTATCACTTTTATTTAAATATTAGTCCTTCTTTTTCAAATAAATGTTTTAAAATTTATATAATTTTAGATTCATATATTAAAATAATGAGATAAATTTTTGAACAATAATAATAATAATAAAATTATGAGAATTATCTTAATGTTTTTTAATTAGAAAAATATTTTCTTTGATCCAGTTATTTAATATCATTTTCTCATATTTTTATTTAATTAAAAATGATACAAAAGTCTTTTCTTCATCCTATTGCAAATTTCGCAAACTAATAATAATTTATGGATTAATACTGAATTATGATTAAAATTTCCAATATATTACTTATTTTTATTTTATTAGACTCATAAATTTTAGTGTGGCATTTTTCTTTAATCATTAATTAATTAATTAATTAATTAAAATCTGTAAACTTTTATCTTTTATTAAAAAGTGAAACCAGGAATCTTCTATAAAAGTGTTAAAACTATTCTTTAATCTAGTTAATAAATGTTATTTTCCATTTTCAAAAACTAAATACAATAACTTTAATTAATTAATTAATCCATAAGTGGTTTCAGTGGACTGAGAGTCTGCAATTTTACCACATCTAAACAAATATTCTTTTTAGTATTGTATTTGTCCTCGTTAATCCGCCAGGGGCATGTAAGGTGACTTACATCCCAAAGTTCATCAGTACTGTATATACAATATTAAAAGCTTTCTGGATTCATTTGTAACCAGAAGATGGGAGAGATGAGTTAACGGTTAATCATGTGTCTCTTTAAGCCTGATTCATACCTAGATTGTAGAAAATTTAACATTGTAAGAACCAGATCGTTTCCATAGTTTATTGTGTACAGAGCAAATGAAAATACTGTACAATAAGTTATGTACATTGTGTTTTACAGAGAACTCAAAGTAGATCAGAACAGCAGATGGATATGTATAGTACTGTACATATACAGTACATATATTATACTGCAAAGTATACAGTTTTTAGAAATGTTAAGTTTGAATGCTAAATAAAATGTACTGTATTTTATTAGATTTTAATAAATTCGGAGTTCATTTTCATTTCTATACTACACATGTTTTGAATTAACCGCAAAAAAACGCCGAATGGATGGTGGCGTCTTATCGGTGTTTGACTGTAGTTTATAACTTGAACACAGTAAAAAGCTCTATTTGAAGGACACAAACACTTTTTATTAATCTAAAACGTTTTCGGACTAGGTTATAGTCCAACATCAGTAGAAATGTTACTTAACATATTCTATCGTTCTACCTATAACCTAGTCCGAAAACGTTTTAGATTAATAAAAAGTGTTTGTGCCTTGCAAATAGAGCTTTTTACTGTGTTCAAGTTAGTTATAGCAAGAGCTGTTTATACTGTAAGTGTAGTTTATAATAAAGATGCTATTGTGAAATATTTTTTCTTAATTGTTACAAAAAAATTTTAATGAAAAATTAACATTTATTGTTAACTTAAGATAATTGTTTTCTTAATGTAAAACAAAATATATTTTGATGATGATAAAAAATGTTTCATTTAATAATCAATAGAAGTTTTTTTAGTTTGTAGTATTGATGCTGGAGATACTGTGATACATTTCTAGACATTGTATTAAACATTTTATCAAAAGAAAAATAATGGTTATTTGTTGCTGTTAATCTTGAAATAATCATTTTATATAAAATTAAACTAAATTTATGTACATATAATCAATGATACTCAGATTTGCTTTAAAGATTTAACCAATTATCAGTTTGTTATTAATCCATTAATAACACTGATTTGTATAGGAAAATGACTATCAAAATAAGTTAAATTTAAAATATGTTGTAATTTGCAGAAACCAATTAATAATAATAGGCATATGTAATTAATATCACACTCATACATGTCACATTACCATACATGTTAAAAAAATAAATTGTATTATGTTTGTCATGGATATAATCAATAATTTTTTGTATTTTATAAACATAAATCATGTTTATAAAATACAAAAAATTATTGACAATAGATCCATGATTACATTTTATAATTCTTTGATTGGCCTGAATTTGAATAAGCTTCAAAAAACACTGAAATATTAATTTCTTATATTACTGATTTCTTTTAAATGTAAGAATGTGAGAAATTAATTTTAGAATTTTATTTTTAAAGAATTTTACTAGATAATGGCTCCATCTATTGGAGTTAATTTTAATAATTAATTATTTGAAATTAATTACAATAGATTAAGCATTAAAAAATTCTTAAAATTAAGAATTTAATTCTAAAATGACTTCCTATACAGTATATGACTGTTTTGGCATCTTTCAAGATAATTTATATTTGAATTCTACAAATTAAATTATAATTATTTATTTTTTAATTAATTAGATTATTTATTTGGTTATATTCTATGCTAATTGTTCATACCATAATGCAAGCAATATTTTTATGTTCAAGTATATAATGTAGAAATTTGTGTATTAAATATTATTATTATGTAGATATTAAACATTATTATATTGCTTGTGGGAAGTAAATAAGTTGCTCTAAATTTGATGTGTCTTACAATAGATAAATGTCATTTTTCTTAGATTTTATTACTTTTAAGTTTAATTATAATATTAAATTAAAATTCAATTTATTTATTTTTCAAAGTGATTTCATTGCTAAACAGAAATAAATGATTCAAATGTTCAATATATATCAATTTATTAATCTTAAACATTTTCAAAAAACATAGAAACTTAAGCTCTTACAGAATGAAATATATGTTTAGGAATTAAGTTTATCCCTGAAAATTTTTCTATGTTACTTGGGGTTGCTTTCTTTTCAGATTATTTTTTTCTTTAAGTGTTGTAAGTGCTTAATCTATTCTTAATTTTGAAATTCCATATTTTCTATTTATTTTAGAATTTGAATTATAGAAAATTATTTGAACTTTGAAAATAATGAAATCAAAATGCAATTATCAGAATGAATATAATTTTAATAAAAAAAAACTTATTCTAAATAAAATACAGTAAGACCCTATTTAACGCGAGGAATATGTTCCAAAAAAATCAAGCACTAAATGAAACAGCATTAAACAAAGTCATCTTAACATGTAAAATAATGGGGATAGGTAAAACAAGACAGTGAATGAAAAAATATATCCTATAAGAAACAAGCCTTTAAAGCAGGCAGAAAATCACAAAACACATTTATTTAAAACGTTTTTGGTCAGTTTATTGACAGCTTCAGTAACTTACGAACACCAAGTTGGTGTTCGTAAGTTACTGAAACGGGTCAATAAACTGACCAAAAACGTTTTAAATAAATGTGTTTTGTGATTTCCTGCCTGCTTTAAAGGCTTGTGTTTCTTATAAGGTATATAGACTCTAGCAGATGTAAAATTAATTATTATTGCTTAAAAAATATACCTGTACCATTTTTTCTTATTTTGTAATGTATTATTGTATTGCATTAATTAGATATTTTTTATTGCTAATATCGATTTGTATTCATAAATTATAATTCGAAGTGGCAGCATTCAGGTTTAAATAAATGTGTTTTGTGATTTCCTGCCTGCTTTAAAGGCTTGTGTTTCTTATAAGGTATATAAAAAAGTATATAAGGTATCTTATAAGGTATATAAAATATATATAGACTCTAGCAGATGTAAAATTAATTATTATTGCTTAAAAAATATACCTGTACCATTTTTTCTTATTTTGTAATGTATTATTGTATTGCATTAATTAGATATTTTTTATTGCTAATATCGATTTGTATTCATAAATTATAATTCGAAGTGGCAGCATTCAGGTTTAAAACTAAAATGGGATTATTGTTACTTTTATTACTGTAAAATAACATTGATCGTTGATCATAATATGAACTGTGACCGCAATAGACTTTCGTATATACTGCATTGCATTGATATCAAATGTACTGCCATATGGCATATGAGTATCAAAGCAACAAATTTGTGCAATTTTTGAAATTAAGTGAGCATAATGGTTTGAAAAACTGCGTCAAAGTGAATCAATAAAAAATATAGAATTTGAAAAATACTGTGTTATATTGAAACAGTGCTCATTAAATGGAGCAACCTTAAGCCGGATCTTACTGTAATGAAAAATATGATTCCAATAAAAGAAAAAATACTAGGTTCCTGACTTATAATTTGTTAAAAAGTAATTATTTAAGATGAAAATTTAAACACATGGCCACTGTCAAAAATTTTGTGACTAAATGGATACTTTGTAAAAATGGCTCATTTACCAACTGGAATATCTGAGTTTAGTTCTGAATCCTGCACTTAGATACTTTTTTGGAAGTAATCTAAACCTGGTCTGTTGAATGTCATCTTTCAGCAATCACCCACTGCCATAGGTGTTAGCTGCCCATAGTTTTTGGCTAGATGACCACTTTGTAGTGTTAACTTACTACTTGGAAAATCTTCAATTTACAGGCCCTGGTCTGTTGAATGTCATCTTTCAGCAATCACCCACTGCCATAGGTGTTAGCTGCCCACAGTTTTTGGCTAGATGACCACTTTGTAAAGTGCTAACTTACTACTTGGAAAATCTTCAATTTACAGGTCCCATATCTTCAAATTTTTCAGGATAGATTCATGCTTGATCCATTGAATTCTGCTATTCATTTATAGGCTGATTTCACCATGGGTATGGATGGCCTATGATAGGTGCTGGAATAGCTTTGCAATTTAGTAAATCTGCAAAATAGCATAAAATGAAAGAATGATGGTAGTTGCAATTCTTTTTAATTAGATATTTTAATTCAAGAATTTTTCCCAAAAAATGCAATAAAGGAATTCATCTTAAAGAAAAAAAGCATTTTCACAAAATTCTCTAGTTGCATATTTTTTAAAAAAAGTTGAAAATAATCCATATTTATCAACATTTATAATATTTGAATGTAATGATAAAAAAAATAATTGGACTCAATAATTTTTGTATCCAATATAATATTAACAGTTATTTGTTTTGTCATTTGCTACTAAACTTCTAAACAAATCAGATCTTCGCATTTTGTATAAATCAAACAATTAAAAGTTTGATTTACATAAAATGCAAAGATTTGATTAGTTTCGAAGTTTGACAGCAGAAGTCAGATCATTTTTTATTGTATGATTTCATTCAAGTATAAATCAAACAATTAAAAGTTTGATTTACATAAAATGCAAAGATTTGATTAGTTTCAAAGTTTAACAGCAGAAGTCAGATCATTTTTTATTGTATGATTTCATGATGAAATTTAATAAATGGTAATTTAATAAGGTGATCATAATTAAAGTACTCCTATTCAGTGCTATCTTAGAAATATTTAACAGTCCAAATGCAACCAAATTTGGTGTGATGGAATTTCAAAACATATAAAGATATTTCCATTAAAAACAAGTATCAAAACTCAGCACTATTTGTACAGGACACTGATGCTATATAGCAATACTGATCTCAATGATGCGAATGGTATTGTTCAGTATGGTCCCTATTGTAAAGATGTAAAATCAGAAGGCAAACTGTATTCAACGGCTGACCAGTAGATCCATGATTCTTTTCACATGTAGTGTGATAATGTCTGTCAAGGCTACCAAATATGCAATGTGATCTTGATAAACTATACTTTTTAAGCTTCTCTACAACCAGAAATCACAAGGATTAAAATCTAGAGAATGAGGTATCAAGGTAATAGGAAATATACATCTAATCACTCTAACAAGTAAGTGAAAATGTTGATGCAGAAAATGCTGTACACAGTATCTAATATATTTAAAGCATTTTATTTTGAATGAAAGTTGTTGATTCAGACATTGTTGTTATTGCAGTTGGGGCATGACAAAAATGTTGAGCATCTCTTGGTAGCTCTGGGCCATGATTGTTGTTATTGCAGTTGGGGCATGACAAAAATGTTGAGCATCTCTTGGTAGCTCTGGGCTACCAAGAGATGCTCAACATGACAAAACAAATAACTGTTAATATTATATTGGATACAAAAATTATTGAGTCCAATTATTTTTTTTATCATTACATTCAAATATTATAAATGTTGATAAATATGGATTATTTCCAAAGCACCAGTGGTAAACATAGCTTAGTGTGCCACTAGGCTATGTTTACCACTAAGTGCACTAGATGCATGCCTAGAATTCTCAATTTTCATTGGTCCCAAAAATCAAATTTTTTTAATAATAATAAATTAGATATATAATTCATTTTCTATTGTTGTATTTTTGATTTCATCTAACAATAATTTTGGATAATAATGCAGTTTGAATTTTCATCAGCATATTCTGAATGGAAAATGCATCTACAAAATTTTTCGTATTTCTTATACTGTATAGAAAAATTGGTTTAAGTAATGATTAAAAAAATTTATATTGTTAGGGCACACATCTGTTCATATATGTATTATTAGATGTCCATTTTAATCATGTACTATATGAAAATTAATGCAAATTTAGATTATGTCAAGTTGCTGCTTCCTAAGTACAATAATTTAAATAAAAAAAAGATTGGGAAGACTTCTGATGTGACAAAAGGAATGAAAGCATTTATAAGCCTATTAGCTGAATAGATAAAAAAAAAAAACAGCAATAAATTACGAATTAGCCAATTGGCTTCATAGTAAACTTCTATCTGCGAAACCAATGATGTGACAAAAGGAATGAAAGCATTTATAAGCCTATTAGCTGAATAGATAAAAAAAAAAACAGCAATAAATTATGAATTAGCCAATTGGCTTCATAGTAAACTTCTATCAAGTTCCAGATTTTTCAAGATGGGTCTGGGCTTATCTTGTTAAAACCCATATTTTAATCTTTCTTCAAACCCCATAAAGGATGCTTAGCAACTAATAAACATAATTGTATCGGAATTGTTTTATTTGATAGAAAACGGATATAGGAATGAAATAAAATTAATATATTTGGAAGAATAAAAAAAATATTTTTAATGACGCGAGTGATTACCTGGATTCTCTACGAAATCAACTATACTTTGACTTTTTTTCAGTTATACTGCGGCGGGTTTAAGCTACACTTACAAGGGGTGCTTGCCAACCGGGTAAAAACGAAAAGGAACCAAACTTTGTAAATAAAGATAGTATCGATAGATAGTTCGATCAGTCGATTATTAAGAGGTATAATTCAAATATAAACGCTTAATCAACAATCAAATTCGGGATACATTCATGACGCGGAAGAGAAAAACGAGGCGTAAGGCGGTCAGCGCAAACGCTACGTCAGCACTGGTTGCATAGCAACGCTGGACTACTTGGTTCGAAGGAAGTTTTTATAATAAATCAAATTTTAAAAAATGAAAAGGAATAAATCGAATTATTTCGTGAAAGTTTTACCGGAGATTTGTTTGAGGAATTACAAATGGAAGTTAATGTTTTTAATATACTTAAGGAGTTAAACATTATCCTCAATGATTTGGGTTTCCCAAATGGCCAAATTTGACATCCGAATCAACTCTTGAAGAAAAAGAACTGGCGAAAATTTTATTTGAAAACTTATCAAATATATTATCAGAGTATACATCTGTAGAATGTACAGGTTAGATAGTCTAATATAAAGTAAAATGAAATTGAATTTTGAATAAAAGTTGTTTATTTATTCGATACATTTATTTAAAACAGTTCTCGATTTACATCGATGTCCGCTATCATCAAATGTCTCACAATCAGAATGTTGTTCCTGTTCCCAAGTAGTCATCTATTCTAATGAAGATTCCAATTTCGATTATACTACCGAAGAGGAAAAAGAGACGATAAGAATTCCATTTACAAGAAAAGAATAAATTGTAGATTTACACATATCCGATATATTCAGACCTCTAATATTGTATTCTTGGGGTCAGCCGGAATAGTAGATAATCGTTGCCAATTTTCTAATGTTAAGCAAGCATGTTTTGAATTTTTATGTACAGATTCTCTCACATGTATTAATTGTCCTGATGAAATAAGATTTATCAAGTGCGCAAGATGTCGATTTATCTTATGTCTGAAATGTTTTTATTTTGATTATCATAGTATTGTCTGTAAAAAATAAATTCAACATGTTTTTTCCTTTAACATATTTTTTCCTTCTTTTTATTGTCACATAAAAGCTCGGAGAACAAGGCGGGTGGGCTATACCCTCCATATTAACAGGGTAGAAGATTATTTTCACGTGCAATAAAGTCACATTGCGAGCGTAAAATAGTCTGTAAATAAAGCTACATTAATAAATTATAAAACAGAACTTTAATTATAGTTAAGAAACTAAAAGAACTTAAAGAATAAATACCCTTGAGTGCACCAGTAATCGACGGAACTTATTCTCTTGACCGCTGGTCCGAAACTGACTGTTCCTCGGCTGCTTATGGCCATCTTCCACTCTTCCGGGGTCGGCCGACTCTTCGCTCGGGCCACCCCGGAAGAGCGGGAAACGTTCACTGATTTGAATCCGTTCAAAACGGCCAATACATTCATGCGCATGGCCATTAGAATTAAAAAAAAATTTCGTAGCCAATGATTCTTGACACGATATATGCATCAGAAGTGGCTCGATGCCAAAAATCAGACTTCGGTTTCAAGAAAAACTCACGGTATAAATATATATACATATATTTATAGAATATTGAACAAAATTTAAAAACTAAATTTCAAATTTTAAAATCAAAACTTCTGATAAAAGTTCGAGGAATGAGCTTTTATCGGAAATTTTGCTGTAAAAGTTAGAATGACTAACAAGGCATGCTCCGAGAAAAGTGCACCTTTTTCGGAACGTATCTTTGCGCCGATTATAGCGGCAGTCAGCGCAAAGATACGCTTTGATGGACCGCCTCACGCCACATTTTTCTCTTCCGCATCACGAATGTATCCCGAATATGATTGTTGATTAAGCGTTTATATTTGAATTATACCTTTTAATAATCGACACATCAAACATAAAACAGAACTTTAATTATAGTTAAGAAACTAAAAGAACTTAAAGAATAAATACCCTTGTATTCGACACCAATAAATACCCCACCAGTAATCGACAGAACTTATTCTCTTGACTGCTGGTCTGAAACTGACTGTTCCTCGGTTGCTTATAGCCATCTCCCGCTCTTCTGGGGTCGGCCAACTCTGCTCGGGCCACCTCATGACTGTTCCTCGGTTGCTTATAGCCATCTCCCGCTCTTCTGGGGTCGGCCAACTCTGCTTGGGCCACCTCAGAAGAGCGGGAAACGTTCACTGATTTGAATCCATTCAAAACGGCCAATACATTCAAACGCATGGCCATTAGAATTAAAAAAATTTCGTAGCCAATGATTCTTGACACGATATATGCATCGGAAGTGGCTCGATGCCAAAAATCAGACTTCGGTTTCAGGAAAAACTCACAGTATAAATATATATACATATATTTATATATTTAAATTTTACATATATTTATAGAATATTGAACAAAATTTAAAAACTAAATTTCAAATTTTAAAATCAAAACTTCTGATAAAAGTTCGAGGAATGAGCTTTTATCGGAAATTTTGCTGTAAGTTAGAATGACTAAAACAAGGCATGCTCCGAGAAAAGTGCACCTTTTTCGGAACGTATCTTTGCGCCGATTATAGCGGCAGTCAGCGCAAAGATACGCTTTGATGGACCGCCTCACGCCACATTTTTCTCTTCCGCATCACGAATGTATCCCGAATATGATTGTTGATTAAGCGTTTATATTTGAATTATACCTTTTAATAATCGACACATCAAACAATCTATCGATACTATCTTTATTTATAAAGTTTGGTTCCTTTTTGTTTTTACCCGGTTGGCAAGCACCCCTTGTGAGTTAGACTCTGAAATGATCATTGCTGTAAATATTCCATAAAGATTCGATAGTGTAATTAAATTAGCCAGCCAACCAACCAACCTAAAATATGGAGACATGATAAATTTCTGAAAAACTAAATTTAAAAGAAAAAAAAATGATTTTTTTATTCTAGCAAGTAAGTAGTTTGAACAATGATTATGATATCTATTTATTTGATATACAGTATTTATTTAAATAAAATAATTAAATACACATCACTTTAAATCAGAAATTTGTTGGCCAGATAGCCACGACAGAAGTGTGCTCTGCTTTCACCCTGGAGGATCTGGGTCAATTGGCCAACCTCCAGGCCAATTGACCCAGATCCTCCAGGACTATTATGCCTAACCCCACCAGGGTATAGGCATCATAGTTACCTATACCCCTGGTGGGGTTAGCTGTTAGGTGAAAGACCCCATATCTCCAAATTTTTCAGTAAGAGTCCAGCCCAGCTTATTGAACCTCATCCTTCATCTGACTTCTAACCCCACCAGAAGTCAGCTGGGTTTAATTCTTGGGTACCACCTCTTGGAAATATCATGAGGTTCAGGCCTGGCCTATTGATCCCTGACCTCTAAAATCTGTCCTAACCCTCCAAAGGGATGGGAAACCTGTGCATCTTAAATGGTTTTAAATGGACTTGTTTTGCTTCACCACTTAGTACTCTATCTGAGTGGAAAGTGGTAACATTTGTTATAAAAAAAAAAAGTTCACACTAGGTGTGTGGGCAACCCATGATTGTCAATGGAATATCCTGCTGCTTTGTACCCATTGATGGAAAACAATGTTAAACTACATAGAAAAAAGCTAAATATTCCACATAATCAATATAACAAGTGTTCTATCCAGCAGATGAAAAATATGCTAGTTTGTCATAGAAAGTTTTCACCATATTATTCAATATTTAAACTGTAATAACATTTGAACTGGTTTGTTGATTAATTCAATGATGCCACCAAATCTTTAAACATAATAATATGGCAGCTGCCATTTTCAAACCTATCATGGGCTCACTGGTACACTTTATGGGCTACTGAAAGATTGAACAATGAGTTTTAATAAATCAAGCCCATATTCCTCCTGAAAAATCTGGAAATCAGAATAGAACTTGGTCTCTCAGATGGAAATTTTGCATGTAGGTCATTGACCAACTCATATTTTATTGCTGTTTTTCAATCTGTTCAGCCAGTAAACTTATGAATACTTTCATTTGTTTTGTCACATCTGAAACCTTCACCTATCAACTATTTTTATTTAAATTAGTCTACCAGAGTGCAGGAAATTGGCATAATCTAAACTTACATTTATTGTCATATGGTGTGTGAGATCAAAGTGACATCTGGGTATATATAGAATATTATTAAAATTTTATATACAGTATTTATATCTAATACTAGAATAAAATTATAGCACTTCAGCAGTCCAAAATCATTGGAACACGCAAGCTCCCTCACCACGACAAGGTGGAGACGCCAACGAGGGAGAAGTTATAAGAGTAGTATAGTAAGTTATAAGTTATAAGAAAGTTATAAAAGGTTTAAGCATTTAAGAGTTGAAGATGGCTAATCTATAGCCGAAAACTTTACTCGGTTGTTAACCCTTGGATTAATAAAAGATTTTTTGGACTGCTGGAAAGTGCTATAATTTTTTTCTAGTTTTAGTCATAAGCCTAAGAAAAGCAGTGATTTCAATAAGCAGTCCAAAAAATCTTTTATTAATCCAAGAGTTAACAACCAAGTAACATTTTCGGCTATAGATTAGCCATCTTCAACTCTTAAATTCTTAAACCATTTATAACTCTGAATTTATAAGTTATAAGAGTAGTATAGTAGCCATCTTCAACTCTTAAATTCTTAAACCATTTATAACTCTGAATTTATAAGTTATAAAAGAGTTATAAGTTATAAGAGTAGTATAGTAAGTTATAAGTTATAAGAAAGTTATAAAAGGTTTAAGCATTTAAGAGTTGAAGATGGCTAATCTATAGCCGAAAACTTTACTCGGTTGTTAACCCTTGGATTAATAAAAGATTTTTTGGACTGCTGGAAAGTGCTATAATTTTTTTCTAGTTTTAGTCATAAGCCTAAGAAAAGCAGTGATTTCAATAGGTATTTATATGTATATGCAAGTGATTATAATTATAGTTTCCTATTCAGAGGTTTCTGTAGCACTTATTAGTTAGAGAAAGTGGAATGCACCAAAATTTGTACATATACTATTCAACGGATAGGAGAAGAATTCTGTGAAAAAAATTTTAATTCAAAAATCTGTCAATAGAAAAAAATATGGCACTGTGTATAGGGAAAAGCACAAAAATAATGAAGACAAATATAAAATGAAAATGATATAAGATAAAGAAAAAAAAAGATCCTTTGTTGTGGACAATTTTCCTCTTTTGTTTTTATATCATTCTCCAACTGGAGATTAAGAAATACATTCCAGTGTTCATCACAGGTTGTCAAAACCTGTGGATAGCACTGATGGAATTAGATATCAGGTAAAGTATGATGGTCAATTAATTTGATCAAGACTCTTCCTGAAAAAGCATTTGGAAGTGTGAGATATAGAAATTTGAACCAGAATCTTGTAGGCACTTTACCATTTAATCATGAATGAGTTTATATCACTTAGAATAAAATGCATTGATGAATTATTGGTCATCTTTATTTATTTTGGTGCTTTTCCCATGTATTTCCTGTTGAACAGTATCATATTTTCTCATATTGACAGATTTTCGAACTAAAATTTTTTGTGGATCCTTCTCCCCATCCCTTAAATATGTGTCCCAAAAGTTACTATCTATCTTGAAAACTAATGGGGAGTACATGAAAACTGGGTTAAGATAACAAAATAGCTTTATTTCAAAGTAAGTGCCATATAAAAGTAGAGATGTTCAGTGAGCAGTCTTCACATGATGACTGTTGGCATTTCTACAGAATAGTGTTGAACATCAATAGGAAAAGATTGATGTTTAACATTGATAAAACTATCAAAAGGTAATATTGATGTTAGGAAACATCGGTTCCAAAAACATCAATAATTTGAACATCAATGTTAGAAAACATCATTTTTTTCTTATACATTGTCAGTAACAACTGCATTGACATATTCTTCATCTATTTTCCAGAATTTTATCAATTGCTTTAGTTTATTAGCTAGATACTTGCTAATATGTCATTCTTCCAGTATAAAAAACAGCAGCTCAAAATTTCTGTTTGATCTGTTATTTGACTAGGATACCATATTACTATATTTATCAGAAATTAGTCTTTTAATTGTTGATTGAGAAGGAATTTTGTATAAAGGTACTATTGTCTTTATGAAATGTTGAAAACCTTCATAATCTAAAATTCTCAATGGCTTATTGTCTTTACACACTATAAATATAAGAGTTTGATTTACCATATTTTCTGCTGATCCACCTGATTTGAACTCCTCAATGCTCCTAAATGTCTCAGAAATTTTTGTTTGTTTTGCTGGGAGATATTGTGACATTTTTCTTCCTTCTGCAATTCTTTCTAAACTCCAAGAACTTGTGGATGTTTGCTTTCAAGATGACATCTTAAATTTGTAGTATTACCTCTATTTGAACAATATAAGCAAGTTGTAGAATTACATTTATTTTTAGCAAAATGTTGCCACAGAAAGCTTTTTGGAGGCATACTTACGGAACTACAAAGGTATAAATACTTTGAAATAAAAAAAGAAACTGAAAGTGTTTCGGATATTAAATGATGATAGTGTCTTACATGACAAACTGAGGTACTAAATTATATTGCCACCAGATGGACTGATTGATTTTCCTAATGCAAAACTAAAAACTTAAGTAAAATCATCATCAATTATAAAAAAATTCCATTTACAAAATTACTTAACAAACATCAATTCTACTATATAAACAGAAAACACATCGAACATTGATGCTCAAGGTTCGACACTACTATAGAGCTCAAAATGATGCAGTGTTGACCACAGAAGAATGAGTGTTTGTAATATGGAAGATGGAATAATTTATAATTAAATAATTAATTATTTAATAATTTATAATTAATATAATTTCCATGCATTTCATGGAAGATCAAAGGCATGAAATGCATGGAAATTAGAGAGAATTTTGAAAGGAAGTTTTATTAGGCTGGTCCAACAGACAAGGCTCTCTGTGAATTAAAGATGAAATTTCAATGAATACCTCATCACTTTGAGATCTGTAGAGATACCAATGGTTGCCATATAGAGACTGCTCACTGTGAACATCCTTACTTTTGTATGGCACTTACTTTGAAATAAAGCTATTTTGTTGTCTCAACCCCATTTTCCTGTATTCAAATTAATTTTTGAGATAATAACTTTTGGGACATCTTGTATATATACATATTTTCATGCCATTCAGCTTATTAGTTAGAGCTGCAGAACTCTGAATAGGGAAACTTTAATTATAACCACCTTGTTGTAAAATTTTGATACTGATTTTTTCTTATTTAATTTATTAACATTGAGGGCCCTGAATACTCTTAGTGTTTAGAACTTCAAGAGATATAAATGCACCTTTGGTCACAAGACCGTTCACATTAGCTTCTTTTGAAGAATGGTCCAAAGATAAATGTGGCTGTGATTCCACACCAGATTACTTGCATAACTTTATGCAAATTCAATGGACTCTTCTAGAAAATGAGGATTTTCCATGTTCCAAATGCAACAGTTAAGGTATTCTATTTAAACTTACTTATACGATCTGTACTCCGCCGGCATACGTAAAAGCAGTAACAATCCAACGTAAATAAGTTTTTTTTTTTTTTTTTTTTTTTTTTTTTCGCTTCGCAAGATGATCTATGACCAAGGAATCTCTCGTCCACTTCCATTCTGATAAGGAAAGTCAATGCAAAGATCAGTTGGATTTTCTTGTTGACAAGCAACTGATTGATGGTTGTGGCTGATGTTATATGGCTAACAATGCAACAACTTTCTCAGTACTTTTCCACACTGTACCATAGTTAAAAATCAAACAGTCCTAACACTGCACATAGATTATTGAAGCCTGCAACACTATTGACTGTTCAACAGTTTGTGGCATCTTCAATAACTTGTGAAGTGATAAATTTGCATCATTGACAGGATATTCTTAGACATCCAATTTTCTTTTAATCAAGTGATCATTCTTCTGAGAGCTTATGGATGATCTTTAGTATAAGTTATGGCAGAATTTCTGAATTATGGCCATAGTATTGCCATTGTAGTTGATAGAATGACATTCAGCAGTTATGGTTATTTTTTTTATATCCAAAACTTTGCTGCAACATGTGTGCTTATACAAATAAAACTGCTTTTTCATTGCTTGCAGTGCCATAAATGCCATAATAGTGAATTTTGAAACTTTTTTTTTATAGAAATGTCTTCTGCATGTTCCGAAATGTCACCATACCAAATTTGGTTGCATTTGAACTGCTAAATAGCTCTAGACAACTATTAAATAAGATTAGATTAGTTATGATTAGTGTTTCTTGGCGAGAATTCCTTCCCACATTTTCCTGGGAATTTTTTTCGTTTTCCCATTCCCGAATCCCGACAAACTTTTCTCGAGAAAATCGGCTCCTAGAACCTAGTAATCCCTACAATGGAAAATAAAAGTACTACTCACAATGTATCTTTTAGAAATTTTTCTTATTTATCGTTATCTAAAGTTACATTGTGTTACAATATTATATGTCACTAGAAATACACACGCGACACCAGAATCAAATAGCACATAACTAGCTAATTTTAGCTTTTGTAAATCAAGCATATTTGATCGAGGAGAACAGAAAACACTTTGTGTTTACACAAAAAAATATTTATTTTCACAACCCAAGCTTTGATTACAAAGTCATCTTCAGGTGAACTAATTAATGAAATCTAAGGTAGCTTTCCTTAATATGACATTGTAGTCAAATCCTGGACTGTGAAAATAAACATTTCTCTGCGTAAACATAAACTATTTGTTTTCCATGATAAATAGTTTCCATAAAGTAACTGCTGATACTATCAACCACATTCGATCAGTTTGTTTGCGGCTGACGATTGTGATGTATGTTAATACATTGTATGATATACGTAAATCTCACTGTATAAGTTTGGTTAAATAAAGTTTGCATTAATTACATCATATATATTTGAGAAAACCTTAAATGTAACAGAATCTACTCAAAATGATACCATAGTGACCTTTGTTAGTTACAATGGGCACGATATGCACTAGTCATGAAATTCTGGTCTATCTTCCATTTAGGAAATTTTATTTACTCATTTTTTGCATCGACCTTTTATATATAGGATTATCTTGAAACCTCTGAAAGATTGCGAACCTCGTTTGCCTCACCTTCTCTACGTCTTTTATTAATATTTACTGTTATAGCCATTATTACATATGATCAACGAAAATTAAATAAAAAAGATTATTTCGGGAATTCTCAGGAAATACGATTTCCCGTTCTCGATTCCCGAAAGTTCCAAAATGTCAGGAATTTGGAAACACTAGTTATGATCAATTGGTATATAGTAAGATTTGTCGGTTTATAAAATTTATAAAATTCGAAAACCGGTTTTTAAATTTAAAAATCCAGTTTTAGATACTAGATTTAATATGCAAAATTAATTATTTAATTAAAAACGTTAACATATTGTCTTGAAATCTCTTCGGGCATATTGTGTGAGTATCCTGCAGCAGATGGATGAAAAAATGGTGATTCATAAGGTGACCAATCGTCCTCCTTTAGGGAGGACAGTCTTCCTTTTGTAAGTTCTGTCCTCCCTCAAAAAGTGTCCTTCTACATGTCCTCCTTTTCCTTGTGTTGAGTTTTTATCTAAAGAAATGCCAGACATTAAAATAGATGACAATTATCTTTCTGAAGAAATTAGAAGACTGAATATATATTTAAATTCTGAAAAATTAATAAAATGGGAAAATGAACATGTTGAAATTGATAAAAGATGGGTGGAAATATTCAGCCATTTCAAAAATGAACATATTCCATGTGAAAATTTATTTATTCTTGTTCAATTTACATTATGCTTCCGTAGAACTAATGCAGAGTTTTTTCAATTGCTAATGATTTTTGGACAAATGAGAAATCGAGATTAAATATTGATACTTTAGCTGCAGCACTTGCCATTAAATTCAATATGAAGAACATTCCTTGTTCAGATATTTCCAATATATTGTTAAGAGATGATACATTGATAAAAGATATTCATTCAATGGAAAAGTACTCATTTAAATAATAATTATTAATAATAGGCATGTCAACATAATTACAATATAAAATGCTACAAATGTTATTATTATGCATTTATCATATTAAATCAATAGTATTATTATTGCAATGAATAAAATATTTCTTTTATTTATGATATTTTTTTCTTCAATTAATTTGTGTCCTCCTTTTCATTGTAAAAAAGTTGGTCACCTTATGATTCATAATAAAACCATATTTTCGAATAAGGGTTGTATGTGACACAGGAATCCAAAATAGGAGAATTGACTCAGAGACCAACATGATAAACAAAATTAGCATATTAATTAAATAGCAAGAAAATAAAAATATGATGCAACAAAAGCATAAATACAACTAACATTATTATCTTTAGAAGTAATGAGCTACTGTATATATAAAATAAGAAGAAAGTTACAATTTTATTTCTTAATCAGGAAAGAGAGCTGTTTGATTCTGGATTGTGTGGACATATTTCTTTCTTTTGTATGGTAAGCTTGGTGGCTAAATTTTGATTGCCCCTTTCCACTCAAATAGAGTACTAAGGGAGCCGTTCTGGGCCAACATTAAAAGCAAAATGTAGAAAAAAAACAAAGAACCTTTCCAATGTGTGAAAGTAACCCAACCCATTTCATGTTAGGTAGAAGCTTAGAACTATGTTAGTAGAAAAATTAAGTACTATGTTATT
>AYEL01089762.1:0-29174 GCA_000484575.1 Olivierus martensii | reverse complement strand
AGAAACCTATTGGAAGAACCTAACAAGAGGAAAGCAGAGGGACACTAATAACAGCGTCACAGGTGTTACGGATACATCAAAATTAATCTTAACATAAAAATTCCAATAATATTCCTCAAAACCGAAAGAATCAGGAAAACTGAGCTGAACACAGTATTACCAACTGTCAACTATACTTCATAACTTAATAGAAAATCTCAATTGCTCAACGTATCCTACCAAAAGACCAATAAACAAAATATGCGAATTGTAAGAGAAGGGTGGGCATTATGGGTAATAGGAGGGTCTGAGAGTTGCGTGTGGACATATTTGGAAGAGAAAGGTATTTATTCTTCTATCTTCTTTCTTTCATCCATATTTTTTCTTAAGACTAATGCCATCTTCGCTCCTTCTTCTTCATCAGATGACACTGATGGGAAAGAACACAATTTCTCTTTTTCTTCTACATTTTTGAAAAGACCAACTATCTCTCTTTCTAACACTTGTCATTCATCCAATGCCAACAAGTTGACTCTTTGACTCTGTCCTCTCTCTCTCTCTCTCTCTCTCTCTCAACATTGTAGTTTTCCCGTTATCTAATTTTTGTATTATGACTTTATCTAAAATTTAATTTTATATATATTTTGTAAATATTCGAAAACTGGTTTTTGGAAATACTGAAATTCGAAAATTGGTTTTTTCAAAAGTCGGGTTTTGTATAAACCCTAGTATACAGTATCCCCATATAACACAGTAGATAAGTTCCTAAAAACACTTTGTTGTGTGAAACTGTGTTATATGAGACCTGGAGACAATACAAAAAAGGAGCGTTACTTTCCAAAACCAATTAAAAACAAATAACTTTAAGTTTCTTATGTGGAATTAAAGAATTTTTATTTAGAATATTAATAACAGGAAACATAAAGAAAGAAAAATATATATACATAAGACCCTAAAAAAAATATATGTAAAACAAAAGGAAAGAAAAAAAATATACAATCTGTATAACATTCATTTAATAATAATATCTTCCTTACTGCTGTTCATTAAAAATGAGAACATTTTTTTTTTTAACAATATCAATTCACTTTTCGAACTTTTTTCTGCAGTTAAAGTTTGTGTATCTTCTCTCTGTACAAAATCTGTAATCTAACCCACTACAAAATAATTGTTCTTTAACACACCCAAAAAAAATTTATGAATAAAAAGGATTTTTTTCTGTTTCACATTCCTATATTGAAAAATAAAAATTTACTTTTATCCAAGAACTGAATGTTTGGAACACAAAACACTCAATGATCAACAATTAATTCAATTTCAGATTGAAATCGAAAATAGACTAAATATCATCCCTCTCACTGCAAACTAATGAAATTGTATTTATGACTAATTTTAGCAAAGTATTTCCTAATTGCATTTTGTGTTGTGTCCATAGTGTGGATTTACAAGAATTAATGAAAAATGTTGTGTGCTGTAGGAGTGTGAATGTAATTTTTTAAATATATTAAGTAAAAACATTGTTGTTGAAGAACTGTGTTATATGAGGGTTTCCAGTTTTCAAATTGTGTTAGAGCAGAATTGTGTTGTAGGAAACTGTGTTATAGGAGGGTCCTGGGCTCTGCCCTCTAGGAACCCCAAAACTATCAATCTGTTTTCAATTTTTATAAACTTTAATAAAAACCCATTTTTTCTTATTAAAAGTGCTAGATAGAAAGTAAAATTTTAAAGGTTCCTTATAAGTTATAAGGAGTCTTTAAAATTAGACATAGCTGATTTGAATTTTTGTTCGTTATAAAAGTCATTTCAGAGTTGATTATTTTTAGGGGCCCCAAAGCCTCGCTCATCCTGGGGCCCCCAAAAATGCAAATCCAGCTCTGTATAGGGATACCTGCATTTTACTTATTTGGGGCCCCAAAGCCTCGCTCATCCTGGGGCCCCCAAAAATGCAAATCCAGCTCTGTATAGGAGGGATACCTGCATTTTACTTATTCATAAAGCGTTTGTATTTTTCATTGACATTTTGTTGTTGTACCAAAATAATAAAAATTTTGGGACAGTAATTTTGTTTAATTAGGTTTTTGATGTTAAAACTATTTATTGAATTTTGCAGTTCTATAAAGAAAAATTTTTTAATAAGATTTTTATGGGAATATGTAATAAATATTTAATAATTTTAATGTATCATATTTTTAAATTAGATTGCAAGATATACTGTAAAGCTAGATGGGCTGTATGTAGCCTGCAGGTCGCTTCTTGCTCATCCCTGGTTTATAATATTGTGCAATGTGGGAATCATATTCATAATTATGACAGGTTTTAGTTAGGACCAAAAATTTTGAATGCAACCCTATTAAATCAGGAATCCCTGTATATTAATTACAATAAGAAATTTTATGCTATATTTATTGTCAATCAATAACATACCAAAATTACATAGAATCAAATTTCTGCGAAGAATTAAAATCTTTTATTGAACATATTAACAACATAAGTAAATATTCTAAATACTAAGTACATAAGAAAATAAAAGTAGATCTGTAAATTTTGTTCATCTTAGCATTTTTTTGTTATGTAAATAATAATTATGCTCAAGAGTTTTGAGATATCAAATTTACATTAAAAATTCATTTTATAAATTTTGTATTTGTATAAAAATATTTTAATAAAAAAATACTTAAATAATTTCACATTACTTCATTTCTCCATTATTTTTATTTCTCATCATAATACTGGAAGATGATTGACAATTTTTAGTATGGGAATATTGCAAGATAATCAGAATTGTTCTTTTCTGAAAATTTTTTATATCTTCAAAAATAAAATTGTTGTAGAAGCAGTAAACTCATGAAGTCTGTTTTAAATTTAATATGAATATTTTATTTCTATATAAAAATATTACTCAAATTTTAGTTTTATGATTATACTTGTTGCTACTGTTTTTGAATATATATTACAGTCAAACCCCGATAAGACGCCACCATCCGTCGGCGAGATTTTAGCGGCTAATCGGGGTTGGCGGTTTATGGAAAACACGTGCAGTATAGAAATGAAAATAAACTCTGAATTTATTAAATTTAATAAAATACAATACAATTGTACCATATTTATTAAATTTAATTAATATATTTAATTAATTAAATATATTAATAACTAATTAAATTTAATATATTTAACATCCAAACTTAACATTTCTAAAACTATATACAGGTAGGCCTCGATTAGTGCGAGTTCGAATAATGCGATATTCGATTAGTGTGACTTATAAAAATGATACCATTTTTCAGTTAGTGCGAGCAAATATTCGATTAATGCGAGCTGTAAGCATAGACCAGTCTTACTAACAAAGGTCCGTCCCCTTTTATGATGTCAATTAACAAATTACTGTTAATTTTCGGTTAGTAAAACTGGACAAGGAGCAGTCGAAGAACAGACACATGACTTTGAAGGGGCGAATCACCAGAAAGATGGGCTTTTTGCCATTAGCTATTTAACATTACTAATTTACTATTATTCAGCTTTGTTATCGTATACATACAGTATAGTACAGAATTTTCTTTTAAAAAGTATGAAATGCATAAAAGGAAGAACACTTTTGACGATAAAATAAGAAACGAAAAAAACAAGAGTTTAGTGATTACGCTAGGGGAAAAAAATGGTGTGATTGAGCGACATAAAAGTGGCGCTCAACTTCCGCTTTCGATTTGTTCTTTTGGTTTCGATTTGGTGGTTAGTTTGATGATGGTATGAGACGCAATTCTTGGTAAGTTATTAATTTAGATGAACAGCGATGTAAAATATGAAAATAAATATTTCTTTAACACTTAGTATTATGGTTATTCATCGTGAGGTTGGCTTTATGGTCGGAATCTCACAAACAAGAACCAATTACCATATTTTCCATAGAGTTAATACTTCGATTAGCGAGAGAACCAATTACCATATTTTACATAGAGTTAATACTTCGAATAGTGCACAGTTACCATATTTTACATATAGTTAATACTTCGAATAGTGCGAGAAATTCATGGAATCTATTATTCACACTAATCGAGGCCTACCTGTACTTACAGAATAGAATAGATATCGTATATGTACAGTACTATATAGAAAACATGTCTATTTGGTGTTCTGATCCTCTATTTTGAGTTCTCTGTAAAGCACAATGTACATAGCTTACTGTACAGCAAGGGTGTCAAACTCGCGGCCCAGCCAACAAAACGTACACAATAATAATAATGACCATATTTTGTTCAAAGTTTTCACGTATGTAGTGAAACTACGCGCAGGCGTACCATTCATCCTCCCCATTAATATTAGCAGCTTATATTTTAGATCCAATATTATTATCAGATCCAGAATTAACGATGCTCACCTTGGATCAATTTTGACAGTAATCACTGCGAGCAATATTTCTCCCGAAGTAGGAAAGATAATAGCGGAGAAGAGATGCCAAGTGTCAGGAAGAAAACATTAAATTGTCCTTGTCCTTTTTTATTTCTGTACTTTTCGAAATAAATTTATGTTTCTATGAATATTGAAGTTATTTTGCGGCCCACCTAAACTCAAACCTTTTTTATTTTGGCCCATGTTAGCCTTTGAGTTTGACATCCTTGCTGTACAGTATCCTTATTTGCTCGGTATTCAATAAACGATGGAAACGATCTGGTTCTTACGATCTTAAATTTTCTATAACCTTATTTGTGAACCAGGCTTAGAGAGACACATAACCGTTAACTCACCTCTCCCACCGCTGGTTACAAATGAATCCAGAGGCTTTTAATACTGTATATAGAGTACCGATGAACTTTGAGATGTAACTCACCTTACATGCTCCTGGCGGATTAACGAGGACAAATACAACACCAAATGGAATATTTGTTTAGACGTTTCTTCTGGCGTATGGCGTCTTATCGGGATTTGCCTTTCCATTAACATAGGGAAGATCCGTTCCGCCAAATTTCTTGGCGGTTAGCGAGAGTGGCGGCTTATCGGGAGTTTGACTGTATATAAAAATTTTAATTCTTGTTTAAATTTACTAATGTTAGATAAATAATTGAAGCTTCATAAAAATAAATTTATATATTTTTAAATTATATTGGATTGATGCATAATTCCGTAGCGTTCTGATTTGGCCTGGTACCACTTCATAGCTGTTCATTTGTTTACCGTTTTTACATTGTACACTGTTTACTTTGGATTGTTGTCTTGTAAATGAGATTGTTACAAATGATTGTTATTTCTTCGCTGTTGAAGATGGAGTGCCAGTTGTTACAAACGATTGTTATTTCTTCGCTGTTGAAGATGGAGTGTCAGATCGAGAAAAAGGAACATTTCCTACATATTCTGCTGTACGATTTTAACTGAGGTTCAAGTGCAGTAAATGCGGCTAGGAACATCTATGAAGTGTACGGAACTCAAAACCAATGATTTCTACAAAGGGGGCCCAGATAACTACCCCAATGTTAGCAGGGAAGTTATTGACAATGACGGAGATTACATTGTTGAATAGTTGCTTGCTTGATTTGGTCAAATTTTTAACTGAATTTCATAAATAAAACTCTTAACAAACTATTTAAAACGCTACGGAATTATGCATCAACCCAATAATATTTTAAGTGAACTGAAATACAGTATATTTATGTATTAAAATTAAAAATCACAATGATCACTATTATATTTAATTTTAATATTGTTCATTTTATTCGATACTTAAAAGCTTTGAAGAAACTAATATTTCTATTGATTTTATTGACTTATATCCATCACTAGATCATAACAATTTTCGTGATTGTTGTATGTTAGCTTAGAATGGAATAAAATATTAACGCAACTAATGTTTACAAATTTAATAATTTGATGTATGGAATATATATATAATTTATCAAATTTATGAAGATTTGGTATAAGCATAATTTTCAAGTTATGAAATTTTTGATTATGATGAACGTCATGAACAAAGTCATATTTGTAACGTTATATGTAATGTGTACGTGTACTTGTGCGTGTATAGTGCGTTCGAAAAGTAACTATACACCTATATATGTATTATAGTAATATAGGTGTATAGTTACTTTTCGAACGCACTGTATATGTTACGGGTAATCTGGTTTATGTCGAGATTAACCGGGAGATGTCAAATTATCCAAGTGCAGTGGATAAAGACAGAAATAGAAAGTAATTTATTTCGTTTTCATCCTTATCCGGATAATCTCGACATTAACCAATAAGAACTGGATAACGTTGAAGAGTATTTGTAAAACTAATCCCAAACGGTTACAACACTGCAATAAAATGAGAATTTCTGAACTGAAAAAATCAAAAATAATAAGACAATAAAATTTACCGTATATAAGAAATTTTAATAAAGGATGATAAATTCTACAGCCAAACTTCAGGGGGTGATAGAGACAAGACAAGCACTTTTTGTTCTTAGAATATACCTTTTCCGGGGCGTAGATTTTGAGCTTCGCGCCTTAGAAGTTTGATGTAAACCAATCCTTGTCAACAAAATTGTGCTTCATCTCCGCTACGTTGAAAGACTACCGAAGATGCTGATTTTCAGAGAACAGTTTTGTTACAGATGAGGCATGTTTTACATGGGAGCGAT
The DNA here is from genome assembly GCA_000484575.1 of Olivierus martensii. Classification (NCBI taxonomy): domain Eukaryota; kingdom Metazoa; phylum Arthropoda; class Arachnida; order Scorpiones; family Buthidae; genus Olivierus; species Olivierus martensii. The sequence continues at coordinate 22,588 of AYEL01089762.1, read as the reverse complement.
GAATGACTAATCATAACGGCTATGTATGGACTGAGGAAAATCCTCGAGTGCAATTTCCTCCTGGCTCTCAACATCAGGACGGCGTTAATGTTTGGCCGGAATTCTTGGCGACTTTTTGATCTGCCTTAAGTATTACCTCCTCGCCTAAACTCTCGGATCTACTGCATGTATCTCGTCTCACCTAATTTCGATTGTCTACACACATACACAGCCACGAGGTCAATAAACAAAAATTGCGCTTGTGCAATTATTTCTTCAAACTTCGAATGTGATATTATCCAAGAGCGGATGGATAATGTCAATAAGTATTATCCGGATAAACATCGAAAAATAATAAACAGCTATTTCTTATTAAACATTATCCACGCATTTTGGATAATGTCAACATTGTCCGGATAATGCTGACATTATCCAAGTTGGACTTTACCCGTAACATATACATACATACACCTTACGTTACAAATATGACCTGTTCATGACGTTCATTCATAAACAAAGAATGATATATCAATGAGATATATATATTGTATATCATTTCAGAATTTTTTCTTTGATTTAAAAATGTTTTGTTTTATCATCCGTTGTTGATACAATATTGAATTTTTGCGAAAATTGCCTAGAAATCATTTATTAGATTTTATTGTCAAAATTCTATAAAACAATCATTTTAATTTCAAAATATTAGTGGTTTTGGATAGTTTTCTGAAGATGTCTTCTATAAATAGGGGCAGAATTCATCCACCATCTCACTGGTGCCAAAGAGGTGACTAAAGAAGCACTCTTTCTTTTCCGCTAGTTTCCCATCTTCTCAATCATCTTTCTTTCTTTAAAAGATTAAGCCGCTGAATACATTATCTTCTTCACTGTTATTGTTTTGCATTATTTTGCCCTCTCTTAATGAATTCCAGCCATAGAAGCCCAACCTTATTGATAAAAAAACTGTATTTTTGTATTAGATTATATGTAAGTGAAACTATTATTGGTTCATTTTGAAATATTAAAATGAAATTTGTTTTAATTTCAAAAATGAATTACAATGTTTTTAGATGTCACAAATTTATTTTGCTGTAATATGGAATGAAATAATTTGTAAATTACTGTATTGATAACATGATTATGCCAATTATTGGATTTTCGTATAGTTGCGAAAATATTAATATGATGAAATTTGTGACGATCGCTATATATATCAATACTTTTTAAATTATAGTAGTAAAATTCTGAATGCTGATTCATGAGAGTTTTTCGTGATTTCATGAATCAGCTTAGATAATTTAAACAAAGTCATTTAGATTAAATTCAAAACAGTAAATTAAATCAGAAATCTCTAAATGATTTTATTTTGTGAATTATAATTACGAAAAATACTCTACAATGTCTGTATTTTTTCAAGTTGTCATTTCGGTTATCAGAATAATTTACTGTATATCAACATTTTTAGAGTTCTATTTTATTTTTACTTTATTTATATTAAGCATATTTGTAGATAAACCATTAATAATTTTCAGTAATTTCAATATAAAACTTAAATAGCTATTAGTTTATATAATTTCATAAAAACATAAGAAATTTCTTATTTGATGAACATGTAATGTTTTGATGAATAAATTGTTTTAACTTGTAATTTTAAACATAGTTTACACCTTCATTTTTTAAAGGTATATTATAAAACATTCTCGTTTTATAAATAACAGCAATGAAGGCATCAACAAAGCAAGCAACTGCTTGGGGCAGCGTATTTTCAGGAGCGGCATTTTGCCAAAAAATTAATAAATAAAAATAAAAAATAATGTAAAATTCTTGTAGAGTAATGCTGTAAAAAAATTCATTAGTCGTGTTATGTAAATAACACGACTAATGAATTATAAAGGACTTCCATTCTCTCATTTCTTTTAAAAGGAAATAGTAAAATTTAAATTTTGCAAAACATTTAGAAAAATTTGCGTCTAAAAGGCAAGAAAAGATTGTCTTGATGTAAAAAAGTATTAAAAACAAAACAAAAAATACAATAAAATCTTATTTAATCTGTGTAGAATATTATTTTTTTTTGTATTTATTTAAATTTAGCATAATAATTTTTGTATTTTTTTATATTTCTTAAAATTGTATTTTTTTGAACAAATTGTTTTTAATATAGAGAAAGAGGGATTGCATTCGACTCTTGGGGCAGCAAAAAACTTAGAGCTAGCCCTGAAAGTAATCAAATGTGCTTTTTTAAAAAAATAAGTATTTGAATTAATAAATTAAAAAAAAATCATTAAGAATTTTTTTGTTTGTTAACACGAAACATAACGGTTTCTGGTTTTCGAAGAGTATGAGTGGATGGTGATAATGGACCTAAACCTGTTTGTTTCTCTGTGTCATCTTCATAATAAATGATTAAATAACGATATTTAAAATGCTATTTAGATTCAGTAGTTAATGCAAGTCTCTCTAGATGGCAGTAATGATTGATGAGTTAGAAAAATTTGATTAAAATATAAGTTTTAAACATTAAGAAAATAACGTGTATATTTTTGCAAAATATTTTTTTAACTTATTTTATTTGAAACTATGTTTTCCTAAATTTGTATCTCTGTGTTATATTTTGATGAAATTGAATTTTTTTTATACTGTGTTGATAAAAAAAAAAAAAAAAAAAAAAAAAAAAAAAAAAAAAAAAAAAAAATAAAAAAAAAAAAAATATTGAATTATATTAGTATATTAAATTTCAAGTTTAAGATTATTTTTTGTGAGTATGAATAATTAATTGATTACATATTTTATTTTCTATTATGTTGCACGAATCATTATAATACTGTTCTTTCAAATTTCTTATATACTATACTAAACTTGTGTTTAAAATGATTTAATTTAGGTTGGATAAGTTTTTAAAATAATTTTTCGTGTTTCAAGTAAATATTCAGTGATATAAATTCAATGTTGATTTTTTTCTGTATTTTAGTTTAAAAAAATAAGATTGGAAACGATTGATAAATTAAACAATTAGGAAGATCCAGGATATATTCCAGTTGATTTTCATGTTTATATACAGTATTTATATATATTTGATTGACAGTATGCAGTGAATTTGGTATCGAGGGAGATTGTTTCATTAAAACGGATGCCATGGGCAATTTAGTAATAATATAAAATTACATAAACATGAACCAAGCTTAGCATTCTGTTTATTTTAATTACAGTATATTTATCAATAAAAATTTTAACAAGAATACTATCTGTACCGATAATAATGAATAAATATTTTAATATAGAGTATTTTAGGTTAAAATTACATGTTTTGAGATATTGTATAGTAGAATTAATTTTATAATATAGTACCGAAGTGAGATGATTATTTTAGAAATGGACGTTGGATTTTTATTGTAAATTCTAATATTCTTTTAGAAACGTTAAATTTGTTAAGGGCCGATTGCACGACTTTAAGCTTAATCTGCAGAATAGCCATTTGTAGAATAATTCTAACCCGTTCGAAAATCTAAAGATTAAGGGCTAGCGCGTACGGGCGGTTTTTCGACCGCTTAACCGCGGCGGGAATTTAGCCGCTTTTATGTATTACTCGTACATAGATTTCAATGGAAGCGAGCGGACGGGTGGCCAAAAAACCGTCCGCTTGCTTCCATTTAAATCTATGTAATACATGAAAGCGGCTAAATTCCCGCCGCGGTTAAGCGGTCGAAAAACCGTCCGTGTGCGCTAGCTCTAACTTGTAAGTACAGTGTGTGTTGCACAAGGCAAAAGTTAGCTATCAGCCGGATAGCGTGAAGATAGTTACTGCGCATGCTCTTTACCATAGCAACTCGTTTGAACACGAAGGCACCGATTAAGTTATTTACTTTTTTGAATATTTGCAGCTCAGGTTTTAGTTCATTATTTTAAAAAATATTAACCAAATACTGTATACTGTACTGTACTGTACTGTATACTGTATGTAAGCATATACTAGCATAATACCCGAATACTTTGCAATAATAAGTCAAATGTAGATATGAAAATATAGGCCTGTATTTCTAGTTTATTATTTACTTTTGTAAATCAATATATATGGTTATAATACACACAAACAATAGTGTATATATAATATGTTAATAACAGTTTACTTTATAAATTTAAAATAAAATAATGGTCTTTTGATTTATAAAGTGCATATTTCACTTATCTTTGACATTAACCATAAAACTGTTGATTTCCTTTAATTAACCTAAATCTCACACGAAAGTTATCATAGTGAAGATAAATGGATCTATCTTTTTCAGAAATATTTGTTTTGTGATTGAGGTAAATATAATCCAAATAATCTAAATCGAGATTATTTTTAGCTTCGGATTCGAAGCTGCTATAGTCCGCCATATTGTTTTGCTGGATAATCTATAGAATAAATTTTAATTCGCCCAAAATCAGCCGGTTAAATTAGTCGGTAGTTTATCCTAGAGATTTGGCATTGTGCAACGCAGCAAACTAAATCTGCAGATTAAAGCCTGTTTTAACCTGCAGAATAAGACTGGTGCAACCGGCCCTAAGTAAACCGAAACTAATTACATAATTTTAAATTTCTTTAAATACTACTAATTGAAGTATTTTCGTTTACTTTAAACAATATAATAATGGAATTTTCTTGAAAAAATTAACAGTCAAAATCTAATGAAAGTTTTTTTCTTTTTTTTTTTGATTTAGTATTCAATATTTAATCGATGAATCTATTGATGATTAATCGGAAAATTATTCATACTAACAAGAGAAATTTGTAAGTGGTGTTCTGCGAAAATTTATGAAGATTTAAATAAATATTCTGGGTTAAAAATAATACATCAGATTTTGAATTTCTTAGCCCATTTTTAAAATACAGTAGATTCACGATTTTACAAAGTAGTACGGATCTCCAAAAAAGTTCGTAAATTGGAGGTTCGTAAAAACGCGAGTTCACTGTGGCTATATTATATTTTGATTATTTTTCCTATTAAATCTGACGCGTTTAAATTTCTATTAAAGTTTAAATTATACATAGAATGAGTAGTCAATTCTCATTATAAAAATGCTTAATAATCATAGATTAATTTTATCATTACAAACAATATTCAAAATAAATCATTAATAAAATTTATTAATGGAGAAATAATTCTTATGCAATAAATTCCTAATTATAAATATTGCTTTATATACAGTATATAATTACTTTTTAGTTTAGCACAGCGTTTCTCAAACTGTGGGTCGCGACCCCAAAGAGGGTCGCGAAGCGAAATGCTGGGGGTCGCAAAAATTAAATTCAAACACTTGAATTTCAGTTTATTATGTAATTTCACAAACGCCCAACATTTAACGTGTGACAACATATGAATTTTCAGTGTAGTTGGCTGATTGTGTTCATCTTAATAAGTGTGTAAATGATTTATGTACTTGTATGTTTTATTTCATATTTAATATCTGGGGTCGCGAAAAATCTCGTAATTAAAAATGGGGTCGCGAAAAATCTCGTAATGAAAAATGGGGTCGTGAATGAAAAAAGTTTGAGAAACGCTGGTTTAGCATATTCTTTAATACAGCATATTTAAAAATTCAGTAGTATAAGATTTTTCTGCTATTTCTCATTTGCTAATTAATAATGTTTAATTCATATTGAGTATCTATGGAGCTTTAATCATTTAAAAATGGCAGACATTACACTTCGGAGATTTCTCAAAACATTCTTTAAATTATTTGGTTGATTTTTTTTAAATAAAGTTTAATAGAAAGATCAGACTATTTAAACAACTTTTAAATAAAATTAATCAACTCTACAGTTTAAAAAATAAGGCATCTCTTGAATTTTTTGATAGATTTTATGGTTTTCAATAAAGAGGTTTTACTAGTGAAGATAATTTCGATAACAGATATTTAAATTTGAAATTTTTTCTTCTAAAGTTTTTTTTTTTTTAAATTTTAATTATTTTAAAATAGCGGGTATGTTTAGAAGAAGAAAAGTTTTTTTCTAGGAGACTGCTTGTTTAAATTACGCATCCAGCAGTTTAATATTAACGAATAAATAGTATAATACCAAAATTTGTTAATACTTAAAAAAATTGTGCGATTTTATTTAAGGTTTCATTAAAATTAATTGCATTACAAAAATAAATAATTGTTTTAATGAAAACTTAATAGCTGAATGCTGTAGCAATTCATTTTTGTTTTTTATGATACTTTTTGATTCTTATTTGAAAAATATCTAAAAATAGCAAGTTTCGTATTTCGTTAGAAATTTGAACTCCGTTTATAACAAAGATGATTTTATATATCGATTATTCGAGATTGCATGTCACATCAACAGAAAATCAACGTTATTTTTTGCTTATCAAAGGGAGTTTCTTAATTTATCGTTTTTTATTATAATATAAATCATTCTTGACATCAAAGAATTTATTATAATAAAATAGCGAAAATTACGAATCAGAATATTTACTTATTGATATTTGAATAAATATCCTTTACTTATAAAGAGTTTGACTTAAATTCAGTTTTTTTTTATTTGTTTAGTTTTTTATAGGTAAAATGCTGAGTATTGAATCTTTTAGTCAAAAACAATTTTGTTTTGGTTACAGTATAGTGAATTCTTATTAGTAGATTAGCAATGAAATAAATTTTGATAGAGGATATCATATAGAAGAAAAATTATTTATAATGTGTATTTCAATAATTTCGTCATGCAATAATTGGAAACAAATCTGATTGTATTAATACAATTACTTCCAGACAATGCAAATTATTCTTTACCTAATGATATCAATAATAATTGTAATGTGGTTGAAAACGAATTGAGAGGGTTGTTAAACTTACTGACCAGATATAAATTCAATTGTCTTGGCATAAAACTAAAATATAATTATACTATATTATTCTAATGTTTCCTAACTCATTTAATATGTTTGATAAAATTTATTCACCTATTTTGCAAAATTTGCTTTTACGTAATTTATCAGTAAGTCATAAAAATTGAAGTTTTTATATCCCGAAATTGTATTGTTTTATAAAACCAGAAAGGTTGATTAAAATTATCAGTATATTGTATTATAAAATGTCAGGTCAGACAGTTATGACAAAAGAAAAATATCAGATTTCAAACAATATTCAATAAAAAAAATTGCTTACTGATATTTTAAAATATTTTAATTATTTTTCCAAGTCATTAAGATTATTTTTCTCAGTTTTCATTGTTATTTAATCCTAGATTACATATCTATTATTTTTAATGATGTATATTTTAGAAATAAAAAATTGCATACTGTTTCACTATCTTGTCATTATTTATACTTTGTATGTTAAATAATTTTTATAAGAAATTATAAACATATTAAAAAATAAAACACTTTTAAATAAAATATTTAATTTTTATCACATTGATTTTTCAAGTACTGTTTATAATTTACTTTCGTTGAAATTTTTTAAAGTATGAATGGAATGAATTTCAGTTTTGAATGTCTAAATTTTCTTTTCATTATAATTTAATATTTACGATTAAATAGTTTAGCGAATTTATAAATATTTAGATTTTAAGAAAAATAAATAACGTTGTCCTTGCCCTGAAAACATTGTGTAGTTATATAGAGTGAACTTTGAAATTGATAAGGAAATATCATGATAATTTAAATAAAAAATTAAATTTTGTATTTAATTATTATTTTTAAATATTTTTAGATAAGTTTTTCCGCTAATAATATTATTTGTTTATTAATGTATGCTCAAAGTTCTGATCAAAAATATTTTGCATAAATTGTGATAAGTTTTCATTAGTTTACTTTTTAAGAACATTATACTTTCGTTAATTGAAATTTTTACTTTCAGTTTTCTCTTTTGACCTTTGCCATGTTAGTTTGTATCATTAAACTTTTATAAGGACTTGATATAGTTTATGCAATCGTAACTGAATTTCAAGATTTTTTTATTTATTTAAATTAATGTTTCAACAACTGAATCTTATTAATATAATCATAACGTATTACGATAATTTGATAATTAAAAGTTTATCGAAAATAAACACAATAAGTAAAAAAAGATTAATCAAAGCAAAACAGGAAACAAAGTATAACTATAACTGGGAAACTGATAATCTAATCATGAAAGATGTACCAAATAACGCCTAAATCGTGTTGTTTATTATGCATTTTTATGATAAGTCTAATTGGGATACTTATTGTGTATGTAATTCATGATTTATCGAAACACATAATCGTTATAACTAATTAATCATTTTATTTTATGGACATTAGCTTTTTAAATAGTCCCAATAATTTAAAAAATTCACCACTTCAGGAAAGTTTTGTTTATTCAGATTGAGGATATTCCGTGCTTAGAATTCAAGTATAAATTAAAAAATACAGTACGTGAAAAAATGAAGTCTAACTGGTAACAGAAATTACATAGCTTATCAGAGAAAGACGATTGCATTCAACATGGAAAAAAAATCAGTATTCTGCTAATAGTAAACAGCAAGACAACAAATTTATTTTCAAATTGTACTTTAAAAAATACATAATTACATTTCAATAAAATAGTAACATAAGAATTGGATGTTATGTTATAATATTTATCACAATTTCACATAATTTTCATTGATTTATAGGGAATAATAAATTGAGTTAATATTTTTATGACTTAAATTGTATATTGTATTGTTAAAAACTGTAAATAAATTATTTAAAAACCGATAATAAGATAATTCAAACCGTAAAGAAGGAAATAAAGTAGACCAAAATAAATTTTTAGATGTAATAGTTTTAGAGGCATTTTACTTAAAAATTTATCAATAGCTCCTTTCACTATATAGTGACGAAATAGAATTTCCAGTTTTCTAGAAAAAAAATAAAATAAAATTACCATAAAATTTATTAAATTCACATTTGATGTGATATCTTAAAAGATTAAAAAATTTTATCTTCCATTATTAATTCGATGAAACAAAAACAATCCAATGTTTTTATAAATAATAATTTTAAATTACAAATAAATCAATTAAAATTTCTTTTATAAATAAATATCTCAAATTTAGGAATTTTTCCAGATAGGAAATTTCTGTGATAAGTTGATTCTCAAAAGAACGTAGACCCGTTCCATTCTAGACGAAACAAATTATAGATACCAGTGTATTGTGTATTTTCAAAACGTGCACCTTTTCCAATATAGTAAACAACCTGCGTGACTCTCCCACTCCAGTTAACGAGGTCAAGTAAGACTACTTTGATCAATCCGTTTTTGTAAACAAACGCAAAAACATTAATTTTAAACAGAAACATTCTTTAAAATTTTATGCATTTCATTAATTTCTTAATAATAGTCATATTCTGTTTAGTATTTGAGGATTAAATAAGACTTAATAATAGAAAAATCGAAAAAAGGAAGCAACTTTTTCTTTAGTAGACTGTATAGGAAGTTATGAAGCATGCTGTGACCTTGTTTCTGTTGTCTTATGTAACATCTCCCTGCACTTGGTAGAGAAGTTGAGTACGTCTACATTGCAATTTTGTTAACAAAACATTTTCCCTTTCCAAACTGAATAATGTCTCGCAGTTTAAAAAAATTATTTAAGCCATATAAATCGCGTTACAGGTTAAATTAATTGTTACAATTTTTAAGTGATAAAATTTTGTTTTTATTGCGCTCTAAGTTTATGAATCATTCCGAAATAGACTTAAACGTTTTTTTTTTTTAAATAAGATTTCGTTGTTAGTTTTTCTCGTCTGATAAACTGGTAAAATAAAAATACAAAAGGATAAGAAACAACGCCCTATTGGCATTTTTGTTGGTAGCTTCAGTGTGTCCGGTCGTTCCGTATCGACCAGTTCGGGGCGGAGTTCTCCCCGTCTATCGCCATGGTAACAAGCCCTTTTAGTTTGTTTACTAGTGTTTGTAGTAGATTTCATCTCCACACGGCTACATTAATGGTTGCGGCGTATTCCTACAATCTAGAGAATTTGGAGAAAATCGATAGTTATATGTACAGGGGCGGATGTGCATAATACGTTGTACTTGTTGAAGGTGAAGGCTGCGATCTTCACCCAGGCCATAAATCACTAGTTTCTTCCTTTCCGCAGCTTGCGTGTTTCAAGGTCAACTCTAGAGTGCACGTGTTTGCTTTTTAACGTTTTTACGTTAAAGGTGATCGGAGTCGAATATCATTTCGTAATTTTGTGCTTATTATCTGCTTTCTAAAATAGAATCATCGTTTATTGATATAGGAGTTATAATGTTATCAGTATAATTCTTGTTGATTTTCATTTGCATACATAATATTTATCATAAGCGAATAAAGTGAATAAATTACAATATAGCATATTTATATAAAATCAGATTTAAATTTTCTTGTCTATTTTAGAAAATTTCATTGTTTAGGAAAAAATATTTTAATTCTAATACATCACAGTACTGAGTTTAGTTTCTAATTGTTTCTTGCATTACATAGTCTCGATATTTACATCCATCCCATTAGTTTAAAAACATCTTTATAAATAATTCTAAACAATTTAATGATTATTAATATAAACTTCCTTTCATTTCTTTTTTTATGTTAGCATTGTGGTATTTTTCCCTATTTCCTTATCAAATTATATAGTTGTAATCTAGATAAATATACGCATAGCAAATATGTACTTTACTACGTTTTGATTTGTTTATCGTTTTGACTTTACGAGCAATTAGACAATGTTACTCAACATAGTCACGTGGCAATCCCGTGCAGAAAATCTGTTCTTGAGACTAACAACCGCTGACATCACGCCCATTCGCCTCTTTAAACTCGTTTCGGAAGCCGGAAGCATCATAAATGCTTCAAAAAAAAGAGGTAAACAGAACTATGCAAAACTATAAAGCATTTCTCTTCGTCTTATTTTGATATCTGGTTTTGCCGTTCTGACGCACTTAACGGTTAAGTTACGAACCGGATCTGGATGACTGGCGTCATCAATCCTGATATGGAGTTGTAGTTAGTGGCTTGATATTGAACTGTTGCCAACTTCTCAATACTTTGTTGTCTCGTTGCTGGACTATTGCCATATTTACTGTAGAAAGAATGTCTACTCAATAAATGCCCCTTTGCCTAACAAAAATATTCATTTTAGTAAAATGAATCTCAGGTCGTAATTATATTGTATGTCTTTATCATTTACATGCATTATATATTTAATAATGAAAAACAATTATAATTTACGCAATTGCGTTTTTTCTAATTTATATCAAATTTAGTGCAGTTCTTATTGCGCAATATATTACGTGATGATTTTTTTCGCTAAACAAGTTTTTTTAATCAGTGTCATGAATGCTTAATTTATTTGTGAAAAGAAAATATATAATGCATTATATAATCGCCAATGTAATTAAAAAATTTGTTTGGTTATGGTTAAGTGATCTCCATAAAATACTAATAAATAAATTTATCATTATCATCATCCCCCAAATGCAGTTCAAAAATTAATAAATAATTATAATCGAATTAAAATTAATTCAATTATTATTATTTATTAATAATTATTATTAATAATAGCATAATATAGATTCATTCAATAATAATAATTATTGAACAAATCTATAGATGGCGTCATATGTTATGATTCAATCGAATTTTTTTTTTGTTGTTTTTTAATTTCTCGGATTTTCATTTGTTTAAAGTCCATTTGAGTATTTTAAGTGAATGTCATATCTTTGATGGTAATTTCTATGATATTAATTGTGATATATCACTTAGTATGTTTAAGATAAACTTTTAACAAACAAACGAGGTGATGCTTGACATGCACTTTAAATAGCTGAAGGTTATAAACATTGGAAAAATAGAAATAAGTTGAAAAAATGAAAATCTTAATATTTAAGAAAATATTAAGATACTTGAATTTAATTTTTAATTAAAAATTAAATTCAAGTATTAATGATTAAAAATCAAGTATCTTACTTTAATTTAATTTTTAAAATATTATCTTAATATTTTATAAAATGTTAAAATAAGGAAATAATAAAAGTATATTTAAAAAAAATTTATTCCATTTAATATAACTATCATATCAGATATGCTGAAATATCAAGCAGTATCAAATTTATAGTAAATAAATTTCAATTATTTAATTTACAGAATTTCAAAATATTAAAATTATAAGAAATTTTAAATAATACTGATATATTTTAAGCAAACAAACTTACTAGGAATTAATAACCAAATAACCATAGTTAAGAATGAATAACCTCAGATAATAATAAAGATGCACTAAATATGTAACAAATACATTGATCACAGTCACTTTGCTAAAACTAATTGAAATTGCATGATAAATGTTAAAAATATTGCTATGAATATAATGATTGTCAGATAGGAAAATAATCAGTGTCACTACTATCTAAAAATTTCAATATTCATTAATCTTATATAATAATATAAAAAAAATCTGAAACATAATTATATCATTTTAAAATTTATCTGAATATATACCATAAATTTGTGATGATCTGTCATCCTTGGGTCTGAAGGTTGTGCTGAACTATTAGATACACTGGATTGTCAGTGGATCTGCAAGTTTTTTTTAATTATTTAATCAATAAAGTTCCGTAATTATTCAAATTATACAAAATGTAAAATATTACAAAGTATTTCTAATTTGCCTACTTTAGCTTATATAGTGCATTTGAAAAGTAACTGTACACCTATATATGTATTATAGTAATATAAGTGTATCTTTACTTTTCAAACACACTGTACTATTTCAATTAATTATTTTCAAATTTGTTAATTTCAAATTTTTAATACCAGTGCACTATTTAATATATCTATATATTGCTCATTTGCTACAAGAGTGTTACAACTCAAAAATTGGGAGTTTTGAGTTATTGGTATAGAAGGAATCACTTCAAGGTACACTTTCATCTGGTAAAGTTCCAAAACTCAATTTGCAAAACTCGCCTTTGGAAGGCATGTTATGTCGTTGTTGCCCTCATAGAATTTAGTACTTCAGTTATTAGCAACATTGTTGTATCTCACTTATGCTTTGCTATTGTCATGTTATTATTATACATTTTGCTTGAAGAATGTTATATCTTGATCAAATTTATTACAGCACAAAACTAGAAAATTAACATAAATTTATTAAGATAACATTTTCAGCTATTCTATAGCCATCGTCAGTCAAACGTATACAATGATTTATATATTATTGTATACGTTTGACTGGCGATGGCGATAGAATAGCTGAAAATGTTATCTTAATAAACTTATGTTAATTTCCTACTTTTGTGCTGTAATAAATTTGATTATTACTAATAGTAGGATGAATTATTATATGTTATATCTTATGCTAAAACTTTATTGCTGCAAAATTCGGTACAGTATAGGTAAGATTAAACTTTCTTGTATCAATATTAATTGAACATGTTTTATTTATGCTATACTTACTGCTGTAAATCCCATTAATTTATGAATATTTTGATTGATCTATTATATATACATTGTTTTTTATTAATTATTAACTTTGATTATCAACTTCTCTTCAGTAGGAATGAGAACTTCTTTAAATTACTCTCCTGATTTATATATATCTTTTGCATTTAAAATTTATAATATAAATGATAATAGTGAATTGCATAAATGCATCAGCTTGTGGTCAACACTTTGTTTTTACCTAGCAGCTGTGTATCACATGACTCTGTAACTACAGAAAATGTCAATATTCTATAGTTATGCAGTCAGTACAATAATTTTTTGTAATATATTAATAAAAGATACATTAATTACGATTAAATAATAATAATGTACTGACTCAAATACAGGTAGGCCTCAATTGGTGTGAGTTCGAATAATGCGATTTCGATTAGTGCGACTTATAAAATTGGTACAGTTAGTGCGAGCAAATATTCGATTAATGTGAGTTGTAAGCATAGACTAGTTAGTGCGAGCAAATATTCGATTAATGCGAGTTGTAAGCATAGACCGTGCGAGCAAATATTCAATTAATGCGAGTTGTAAGCATAGACCAGTCTATAACAAAGCTTTGTCTCCTGAAAATTTCTATAGTTCGGAGTCGGCCATTGTGGCCAACTCTACGTACATCCACCTATAGAAATAGAAGTTTTGTAATAGAAATGGAGCGTCTTTTAGCTGTATGGATTGAAGACTGCAGCCAAAAGCACATACCGATTAGTAAAGCAAACATTCAAGCAAAAGATGGAGTAATTAATTTAGATGAGATGGTATGAGACGCAATTCCTGGTAAGTTATTAATTTAGATGGTGAACACTAACGAGTAAAATATGAAAATAAATATTTCTTAAACAGTTAGTGTTAAGTTTATCGTGGTTATTAATTTAAATGATGAACAATGATGTAAAAATATGGTGTAAAATCTGAAAATAAATATTTCTTAAACAGTTAGTGTTAAGTTAGTATTGTGGAAATAAATATTTCTTAAACAGTTAGTGTTAAGTTAGTATTGTGGTTATCCATCGTGCGAGAAAATAAATATTTCTTAAACAGTTAGTATTGTGGTTATTCATCGTGTAATTTCTTAAACAGTTAGTGTTAAGTTTATTGGGGTTATTCATCGTGAACTGGCTAATGGCCAGAATCTCACAAAGCAAGAACCAATTACCATATTTTCGGCTAATGGCTGTTAAACAATTAGTATTGTGGTTATTCATCATGAGGTTGGCTAAAATGGCAAATTTCTTGTACAGTCAGTATTATAGTTTTTCATCGTGAGGTTGGCTAATGGCCGGAACTCACAAAGCAAGAACCAATTACCATATTTTACATACAGTTAATACTTCGAATAGTGCGAGAAATTCGTGGAACCAATTATTCGCACTAATCGAGTCCTACCTGTATAATAAATATTTCTTAATAAAAAATGATGTGCATAATACTGTATATATTAGATCAATCAAAATTTTTTTAAATTAAGCAGTTTATTAGTGGTAAATTAAACAAATTAAATAACCATTAGTGCATTCCTGTATTTTAACATGTAGCGTTATTGATGAAAAATATGCATACAATGTAATCACACTTTGAATTCAAGATAGTCATACTTCGAAATAGGACATTCTTTTAGCAAAGTAACTCTACCCAAGGTTGTAATATCTTTATTTATGACATTATTTTTACCAATTCTGAAGTTAATTTAAAAGAATCTAGTTGGAAGTAAACAGAATTATGACAGTCTTGCTGAAAAAAGTTTTGGAGAATTTAAAAGAATCTAGTTGGAAGTAAACAGAATTATGACAGTCTTGCTGAAAAAAGTTTGAGAAGCAAGATTACTTTTTCATATTTCGACTTATGACATTGTTAATAATTTATGGCATTATTTCCACTTAATATGCAATGTTTAAGCTCAACAATTTTCTTCATTTCAGTGGTTTATTAGTAGTCATGAAAATTTATTAAATACGGTAATCAGTCATATGAGATACAGTAGTTAGTCATCTACTGAAGACTGTGGTGCTGAAATTGGTGATACCACACCACATATTAATAATAATATCAAACCAAAACAATGCATGATACAACTATTATAAATATATTTATTGCTTATAGTTTAGATTTGAAAAGTGGGGTACTTCCCCATCCTATATACACCCTTTTATAATATCTTACTCAACAAATACACCCCTTAAGATCTTTCTATTTTGGTTACAATAATTTTCTAAGAGAATTTTGTCAACACAGATTAGGTGAAGGCGGGATTTTGGGAGGTTTTTGTTTTTGGTATTTTGTTTTACGCCCCTTTCCAATCAGATAAATTACTAAAGAGGAATATCTTAGTCAACAAGTGCATCCCTTAGGATCTTTCTATTTTGGCTATATAATTTTCTATAAGCATTTTGTCACCTCAGACAATTATTAGGTGAATGCGGGATTTTGGGAGATTTTTTGCAATTTGTTTTACGTCCCTTTCCAATCAGATAGATTACTAAAGGGCAGAATCACTTCCAACCACAGGATACACCCAAACCCGTGGATGGGGCCTTTTTTTGGTCAACAGATGACACCACACACCATTCTTGTAGAATACTATGTGGCAGGGCGAAACAAGCACTTTTACAGACTGCCCACCATTGTGGAGGGGTCAGCCGAATTGTGAAGGGCGACAGGGATCGACGGGCCGGGCCCCGACCCCATGATAAAAATTTTCAAGGGGTGGGACCCTAGACGCGAACCCGGGTCCTCCAGAGTGGAAAGTCGAAGCGTTTACACTCTACATGGCCGGGCCCGGACCCCATGATAAAAATTTTTAGGAGTGGGACTCGACACGCGAACCCAGGTCCTCCAGAGTGGAAAGCCAAAGCATTTACTCGCAGCCAATCTACCCGACCCCGTGGATGTGATCAGATGGTGAAGAATAGGGATCGCTGGGAAAGTGTGGATTTTTAGGAGTGGGACTCGACACGCGAACCCGGGTCCTCCAGAGTGGAAAGCCAAAGCATTTACTCGCGGCCAATCCAGCCGACCCCGTGGATGTGATCAGATGGTGAAGAATAGGGATCGCTGGGAAAGTGTGGCCCTAGGCTATAATTCATTGATGCAATATGGCCCTTTCTCCCAAAAGTTTGCCCACCCCTGCTATATACCTTCCTTGAGAAAAAGTGATTCTGCTTTGAATGAAAACATTATGATTTTGACAAGTACAGGATTACAGCTGCTACTAAAAAAACAGAAGATACAGTTGTTGCTGTTTATGATCTGCAAGCAGTGAGGCAATTCCCAAAAGGGGACACATCAGTTTTTTATAATAAATCAAAATTAAACATGAACTTTACTGTTTACAATTTGCAAAATAATTTCTGTGGATGTCATTTTTGGGATAAAAACAATGGACATAGAAGTGCAAATGAATTGGGAACCTGTGTATTCTAATACTTAAGAGAGAGAAAGCTGGTGACAACAGAAAGACTTTATATTTTATTCTGACAATTGTGCAGGACAACAAAAAACAAATTTATGATTGCTGTATATTTCTATGCGGTCCAGTTCCTGAATGTAAAAAAAGTATTGCTCACTCACAAATACCCTATTACAGAACACTCGCAAAATGAAAGTGATTCTGCCTATTCTTTGATAGAAAAATAATTTTGAAAAGTGGCTCCATGTCTACATCAGAAACTTTAATTTCTGCAATTAGAATTGCAAAGAAGATTGGAAAAAATTGGAAAACCATTTTGCATATTTGAGATGTGTTGGGATGATTTTTATGACTCAAAACAGTTGCAGTAGCATAGACCCTATTAATATGGGAAGGGTAAAGATTACAGATGTAAAATTCCTGAAAGTTTTGAATGAATCACCAAATTCACTTTTCTACACTCATATTCAGATGCTAATTTTCAGGAAGCAACTATAATCAAAAAGAAGAGAACATCTTATCAATGACAATGACTATCCCTATGTTCACAGCAAAACTAGGAATCTCAGAAAGCAAAAAAAAAAATCACTCCACTTAAAAAAGAAAAAGAAAAAAAAAAAAAAAAACAAAAAAAAACAAACAAAAAAGAAAAAAAAAAAAAAAAACAGATCTTATAGAGTTGGTTGATAAGATGGACCCATAAGATCTTATGGAATGGTTGATCTTATAGGTTGGTTGGTTTAATACCTAAGTAATTATAAATATTTTTACAACAGTTTATAGCTTGTAAGTGTACAATGACAAGTTTTGAAAATGTTTTGTAATAATTAATGTGCCATTCATAGAAATAAAATAACTTCTTTAAAATGTCTTTTTTGTCTATTACATGTATGTTTTTTAGTCACAATTTGAATTGAACATATTTTCTCCTAACAATAAAGTCACATTTTGACATAGTACTTACTTTTATAGGGAATTTTGCAGCAAGAATATCATAAGTGTGTGAGAGTTTTTTGTAAATGGGTCTTGGGAAGCCACAGCTATCCATTAAGCTGTTATTGTATATGATTCTATTTCAGAGTCTTTTTCTATCAAATCATGCTATAATGGTTTCATAAAATGACTATTTAACAAAATTATAGTGCTTCAAAATCTTTAAAAGTGTTTCCTGAAAAATCACAATTTTTGAGTTCCACTCTTCTTCTTCTTCTTCTTCTTCTTTTAGTAGTATGGAGGTTAATATATATATATACTGTATATAGAACTGAAGAATATCTTATATTAAATCAACTTTAATCTATCTTTTATCGATTAAATATAACTAGTTTATTGTTTTACAACATAAATTATCGAGCTAACATTTGTCTTTATTTCAAAATTACAAGAGTAAAAAATTGTAAAAATAGTCGATATGATACGATTTACGATGAAATTGATAAATTTTATTCCAAATGTAATGATTTCTGAATTTAGTAATCGCCTACCAGATGGCAGCACTAACAAAACTGATATTTTGCGAATCATTTTGTTTGCTTGATGTTGTCAGTGTATATATAGAGCAGATGTAATTCTTGTAGTTTTATTTTCTATTGTTTTTGTATTTATCAAGTAGAAAGAAATTCTTTTAAATATATTTTTACTATTTTTCAGCTGAATTATATTCTATTGCATTATGTAAAAGACAAAAATAATTCCTTTTTGTATAATTACATACTTATTAATTATCATTAAATACATGATACATATATAAATCAAATTCAAATTTCTAAAATTATTTATTTTGTAAAATAAATTGTAATTTCAGATTCTAAAATATTAAGAAATTGCACGTCATTAACAGGAATTATATCGAATATTCTTCCTGGAATATTCCATATGTTCCTGTTTAGCGATAAGATGTTTAAAAAATGCTGAGAAATATACAGAAGTGGGAAATTAGTATATCATGGAGTACAAAAGTAATTATAAGCTAACAAGATATAGATATATAATAAAGATAATGCTCTCTGCTACTTTGGTGATGGGATAATTAATATTTAATATGTTACAGCAATATATAAAATAATAGTGATAATAACTCGCCAAATCAAACAACGTATATCAAAACATTGATGAGGGAAGATTTTTATAAAACTTTACAGTATATATCCATCAAGCCTACATCTGATATGGATATGCATTTCGGGGGTTCATAGCTTCTCGTAGCACGAAATATGTGTAGAATAACATGTAAAAAATATTACAACGGTTTTTATAAATGCCAAATATATAGAATATAAGATTATAATTTAAAAGAAGGAGAAATTCCATTTTAGAATGAGTACTAAATTATTGATGGAAGAGTGAGACGGAAATATGCAGAATTCTTCGTAATACTAAATTTAAATTGGCATATTTAGATATAAATAGTTTAGTGTTGTGTATGAATTGGAATCAAATGCAAAAAATATAAAAATAAAATATTACTGTACCATTAACAGGTTTTCAATTTTAGTGTTCTATTGATGAAACTCTCACACACATTGTTTGCTTATAGGAAACAAAAACACTACAAAGAAAGCATTATATTGTATTGTATTCTACATTGAATGAAGACGAGGAAGTAGTTTTTAAAAATAAGTAGGGCATATTCTACAGGAAGTTATTAGAGTACCAGATGAAGATATTACTTGACAAAAATATTTACTGATACAATCTAGAATATTAATTACAATACGTTAATTGTCTTTTACCTTGTTATTTCAGATAAAATTGTCACAGTTAACGAATAAGGTTTTCTACAAAATTGATTTGACATTTGCTAAAAATAATTAATTCGATATCTCCATTCGCTTAGTTAATAAGCTCAAAAATAATTTTTCGGATATCGAGCGTGTCAAATCTTTTCTTAAAAGTTATAACAACGATCTAATTGATAAGAGTTTCGAATAAAAGTCTTATAAGGCTTTTATAGCCTTATAAGACTTTTATTCGAAACTCTTATCAGTTAGATTTTACAATCTATAAAAGATTGTAAAATCGAAATCAGTACTGCTGATCATAAAATTTTGAGAATTGATACTAAAGAATCAACTTTCTTTATCTTAAAAAAATCAGTCAGTACTACGACTTTTAACTGACAGAATTGTGAAACCCTGTTTATACAATTTTCTGTAATTTGAATTTATTCTGAAAGTTTTAAAATATCAATCTAGTCAATTATCATCTTACAGCAATAAATATGTATTTATATAGCGAGGACTCTGATCATAGACAAGTTTACAACAATAATTCTCCTGGAAGTCACATCAAATAACCGAAGATCCGATTGTCAACAGTCAGCTTTCTAAGAACTGTTATCTGAACAATCTTTTACATTTTATAATTGTTTTTCTGAAAATTAATTAAAATGATAATTTCATTTAAAATTGTAAAAAAGCTAAAGAATTCAATCAGGGAAAGTTCATCTTTAAATTACCTTTTAAGGTTTGAGGAGAGAGAAAGGAATTTTATAACTGTCAAACAAACCAAAAATATGCCTTTGAGAAAGGAAATGTTAATCTATTTTTATCCAACTGCATAGTCCAAATTAAGGAGTCAGAAAACAAAGATGGTAAACCAAATTTGCCAATCCCGACAAAGGAGAGGAGTGACTAAATTTGATCTACGATAAGTTCGAACCTCTCTTTCCGTGGATATGATTGGAGGATCTAAAAAATCTGAACTTAGAAATGTTCAAATCTAAGAAGAACACGATTCTTTTCTCATCCTTCGTTCCATCTCTTGCGTTTTGTCTCCGTCTCTGACTCTATTTTCTGTTTCTGTGTTCGTCGAAAAGTATCGCTACAGTTATTTTAAGTTGTGTATCTACTCAACTATAAAGAAAGAAGAAAATAAAGAATTATATATCTTATATCCCTCGCAAGATATCTTCATGGGTCACGCGTAAAATATCCCTCTTTTTAAAGTTAGGATAAGAATTTCCTTTGTTTGGTTTAAATATTTATTAGTTTTGGATACGCTAGTTTCTGCATTTCTTCGTTCATATTCATAAATGCTTATCATTATTGTCTCCTTTTTACATAGATTTTCGATTATTTAATAAGTATTCTTATATTATATATTAATATCTGGACTAATATCCGGTGGGCTTCTAACACTTCTGGATTCTGAGCACACTTACTCGCGAATCTCCGATAAAACACTAGATTCTAAATTCATAAATTTGGCCATCTCACAAATATCGAACCCGATCGCGATTCCCACAGAATGGAAAAAAAGAACCACAAACATTGAAAAAATTTAGTTTTCTCTTCTCAAGTCTTTTCTAAAATGTAGATTCAAAATTTTCTGCAAACATAAAAAAATAATTTAGAAAAAATACTGAAAAAATTTAGTTTTCTCTTCTCAAGTCTTTTCTAAAATGTAGATTCAAAATTTTCTGTAAACATAAAAAGGGAATTTAGAAAAAATATTTATGCGGAAGAAAATTCATGTAATCACTCTAGAAAATACAATAGAAGAATCATTCGTTGGAATGCTAAAAAAAAATATAAAAATTATATCTAATATGAGAAAAAACACAGGAAGAAAACAGCACAAAGGAAAATATAAAGATTAAAGCTGGAAAAATGCATAGAATTTCGATTCAAGTCACAGAGAATTAATTCAGTTATTATTTTCCATAGGCATTCTCCAAAATATGGAAAATAATAAAATATTATTAATTTAATTTAGGCAAGGCATTTTATTCATGATGAATACTGACTAATATATTTTCTATCAAAATTAGAAGTTAAAAGTTATCTATATATCGTCTTTTTATATTAACAATATGTTATGCGAAAAACTAAAAAGCTTAATATAAAATGTCATTATTATATGAAACATAATTGCAGTACCTTGATTACATCAAAGCAATTAATTCATTCTCCAAAATATGGAAAATAATAAAATATTATTAATTTAATTTAGGCAAGGCATTTATACTGACTAATATATTTTCTATCAAAATTAGAAGTTAAAAGTTATCTATATATCGTCTTTTTATATTAACAATATGTTATGCGAAAAACTAAAAAGCTTAATATAAAATGTCATTATTATATGAAACATAATTGCAGTACCTTGATTACATCAAAGCAATTAATTTCATTTCTACTTTATTCTTTTGACCCTGACGACATTTTTGATAGATAGTGAATTTTCCTATACGTCATTTCCGTAGCTGAGGAAACGAAGTGTGACTCACTTTCGCTATACTTTTAAAACGATAAACAAGTTCACCGTTACATAAGTATTCAAGAAAATGGCATATAGAATATTAATATTTTTCCATTTGTTAGTTTTCTGTTTCGCAGGTATGTACTTTTAATTTTATAAAAATAACTTAATATCAAATAATGTATTTAAAAATCAAAGCAATTAATTTCATTTCTACTTTATTCTTTTGACCCTGACGACATTTTTGATAGATAATGAATTATCCTATGCGTCATTTCCGTAGCTGAGGAAACGAAGTGTGACTCACTTTTGCTATACTTTTAAAACGATAAACAAGTTCACCGTTACATAAGTATTCAAGAAAATGGCATATAGAATATTAATATTTTTCCATTTGTTAGTTTTCTGTTTCGCAGGTATGTACTTTTAATTTTATAAAAATAACTTAATATCAAATAATGTATTTAAAAATATTTAAACGTTTTTATTAGATAATAATTATAAAAAGATTATATATATATATATATATTTACATTTCTGTTTGCTAT
>AYEL01089761.1:0-40259 GCA_000484575.1 Olivierus martensii | reverse complement strand
AGTCCTCTTATCTTCGAATTTTATGATAACTATGATTGTTCTTGTTCTTAATTATCGATTTTCATACGTGATGTTTTTCACTAGTAACTTTATAAGTAATATTAATTACGATGTTTTCGACTTTCGTCGAATCACGTGACCCTCGCGGTTCCATTTGTCCGATCATGCAACTAAATTAATTAGTTTTCATCTTTCTTCGAATCACGTGATCCTCACGATTCCTTCGTCCGATCACGTGACCCTCACACAGTTGTGAAAGATAATGAATATTTATTTTATATTATTGATACGATTTGTTGCATCTTTTTTTTTAATTACTTTCAAGAGAAAATTAGGAGCAAAAAAGGATGCAAAAATTGCACAATAATTAAGTATGCAAAGATATTACATGTGGTATATATAAAAAAAGATAGAAAATAATCTTCTATTATTTGTTCCCCACTAATAGCTTTTTTAAGCTTTTAAAAAATATTTATGAAATTCAGCAGGGATGAACTAATATTAATGATGCTTTCACGCTGCATTTTTCAACTCTTGCTTCAACCATTTAGAAAGGAAGACTTTCAAACTATTCAGATATACTTAATTAATAGGTTTTGAGTTAATTAATGGATTTTTATCAGAAAGTCAATTCTATTGAAGATGACCTTGATGTCAAATTTAATCAATATGACATCAAGGACCGGATTAATCATCCGGTGAAATCATTTAAAAATGATTAATGTTCAAACTCTTGAACCCTATTAACTTTTAAATTGTTTGTTAATTTTATTATAAGAAATTCAATGAGTTTATGGCATTTAACATAACTTCGGTGGCATAATCCCATCTGTAATTATTCAAAAATAATGGACATGTATAGAAAATTGATGACTGATTACGTTCAGAATTGCTTAATAAATTTCATATCACTGTAATCTGATTTAAACTTAACTTTATATTATTTTTTAAAATATTGTTTCTCTTTTCACATCGATATAATTTGATTTATGGCAATATTTAGAAAGGCATCATAATAAATGGATTTTGTAGTTATCAGGAAGTTAATATAAAATTGTAATGAAATATTATAAAAATAATAAAGTCATAATTCTAAATGTAGAAATAAAATAACAAAATTAAAATTATTAAGTGTAATTAAATATATTATTAATTCAATTATATCGTCATTTATTTTTAGAACCAACATGGACTACATTGAGAGGTAAGTTTTTAATTTGGTTTTAAAAATTCGACACATTAAAATTTTTTGTATTAATTATATGTTTTTATTTTAATATAATTAGTTACTTGGGGAAAGAATGTCTTCAGTTCACACAATTTTGCTAAGATGCCTTTAACAATTGGAGAAACTGCTGATAAAGGTTTCAGTAAATTACCAGGAGAATGTAATGGTAAGTAAAATTAATATTTAATAAATCATCCATTCTATGTTTCTGAAATCGTTCGATTTCAGAAATATAGAATGGATGATCTGTGATTTAATAAATCAATGATAATTGAATGATTGATCCGTGATTTAAAAAATCATACATATATTGCATATCATATAATATTAACTACAATACTAAATATAGAACTCTGAAGTTTGTTTCATTAAGACAAATGATTCAATATTACTTGATAATGTATGTAAAATTATTGTAAAAACTTAGTTATTTTTCAGTTGTCATAATTTATAATGCAAAAATAGATTTCTGATGAAACCGCTCTTTATCAGCAATCCCATTTCTAGAGGAAATTTTTTCTCAATTTACCGTATTCTTATTCTTGTTTGACTTTCATGTTTCTTATCACAAATTTCTCAAAACTATATGAAATATGTAGTAAATATTCGAATAAATAAATAAAATATACGCATTCAGATATGAAATTCCATATTCATATATAGTAATATTGTGTATTTTACATATAACGATGTTAAATTTATTCATTTGCTTTGAATAAACATTACAATTCCGAAATTAATTTTTATAATAATATTATGTATTTATTTTTCTATCCACTATTGTTATTTTCAACTTCTATTCAAAGGTTATTTCTTTTGATTTATTTGAACTTCGGTTGACATAGCTGTTTGATTAGATTCTCAATACTTTCAATCACTCTTTTCAATAAAGTATCATTTTATTCTAGGAAAAGAATTTCAGTGGTCTGCAGAACTTACTTGATAAATATCTCACGTTCAAGCATTTAAAATGAGATAAAGTTTTTTCATCACTTCATATAAAATTGTAGAGGGACAAGTGATAGAATTTACTTCGAATATACCTAAGTCTTAGTGACGTTTTTCTCTGTCTTCTTAAGTAAAATTCTGTTTATTGGCATTTAATTCAATTTATTTATATATTGAATAGTTATATTGAAATTTATAGTTATATGTCTTATCATACATCAGATTATACGATATATTATCATCTCTCAAATTTTTTAATTCATAACTGCTGAATTATTCCTGAGATATTTATCATGTCAGCATTCTGAAATTAATATTAAGATTTTTTTCTTGCAAAAATAAAGTAAAATCAATCTGACAGCTATTAGATATTCTTCAGTTCAAAAATTAAATATTTCTATAGTTTCTATATATATATTGGATTAAAATACTATAAGCTTTAATTAAACAACGATATAATAACATGTAATAAAGTATATTGCTTTGCACATCTTACATTTATTTTTATTGATGTTTATATAATTGTCTATATTAACTGGAATTTTTTTAAATTTAATTATTCTCAAAGTATATTCTAATAATAATTTCACTCATAGATTTTAGCTATTTTTAATATGTTATTTAAATAAAATTAAAAAAGATATTTGGATATTGTGTAATCTATAAGAAATATTCGATTGAATTCAATCGAATTCTTTGTACAGCTATAAATTAACTAAAATTAATTTATAGCTGATCAAATCTGATTCACATTTATTTCTAATCTTGTTAAAAATGTTGCAGCAATTATCGAGTCAATTTATATGCCCGTTCATTGTTAAAATATAACAGTAATATGATTTTATGAAATATAAATTTTTAATGATTAAAATTTATTGTATAATATCCGAATTAATTGTTTCTTTTATTAAATTGAACAATTTTGCATTTATTCAAATTATCTAAATAAATAATTCCAAAAAAATCATTCAAATCTAGCTCAAATTTTAAATATCCCGAGAATTAAATATAAGTGTTATTTAAGTAATTATATTTAAATTATTAAATAAGCTTAAATGTTAAATATTCTCTTTAAATCTGAAATATATAAAAAGCAAAATAATGTTAAATGCAGTATTCTTGCATCGCATGAGCAACAATTTCTCTATTCACTTTGTTTCACGATTTCATTTATTTTCAATAAAATCTGGAAATTACTCTTTATAAATTATACATGATAATGTATTTATTATGCTGGAAAAGTGGATGAAATTTGAATTTTACAATTCAATAAATCAAAGCATAGAATCTATTTTCAAGATTATTAATATTAAATTACTTAGCTTTTATATCTATTTTTTATGGTAGGATAAAATTCTTTTGTCATTTATCTAATTGTCATTGATGCCACGTATAGAATATTATTATTTTGATCTAGTGGGGAAAAAATAGCAAGTTTATTGTACTGACTAAAATAAGTACTAATTAATTATGCAAAGAAAAATGAAAATCGTTTCATGAATTCATTATTAAGTTGTATTATTGTTTTACATTTTAAGAAAGTAATCCATTTTTTATTTCATTACAGATGGCAAATTTTTAGGTCATCGTTATATTAAAAATAAAGATCCTGCAGCCATCTTGATTTATGATTCTAAAGGTTACATAGCAGGAATTCAAACAGGTGTAAGTTTTAATAAATTGTGTTTATTTTTTTATCGTATATGCAACATTTTGAACATGCTTTTTATAGCTAGTAGAAATTAGGTTTTATTACGCCGCCATATCCTCATGGGATATTCTGTATCTGGCGGCCCGGATATAATCTTTGGTTAGTTAGGTTAGGTTAGTTTTATTACGCCGTCATATCCTCATAGGATATTCTGTATCTAGCGGCGGCGATATAGCTCCCATCACAGGCTGGCCAGCACCCATGATGGGGTCAACCGGACAGTTGAAGGATGTAGTTCAACAGCCCGGGCCAGGACACCTCCTGAAAAATTGAAGGTGTGAAACCCGGATTTGAACCCGGATCCTCCAGGGTGGTAAGCCGAAGCTTTACCACGCGGCCATCCGGCCGACCGTTCTCCCTAGGAGAGCAACCCGGATCCTCCAGGGTGGTAAGCCAAAGCTTTACCACGCGGCCATCCGGCCGACCAGTAGAAATTAAGTCTTATAAATGAAAAGTATATGGAAATTTATATAAAATTAGAATGCAGTAACTGAATCACAATAAGATTAACCCGGATCCTCCAGGGTGGTAAGCCGAAGCTTTCCCACGCGGCCATCCGGCCGACACTAGAAATTAAGTCTTATAAATGAAAAGTATGTGGAAATTTATATAAAATTAGAATGCAGTAACTGAATCACAATAAGATAATGTTTAGAGAGTGATAAATCATTAGGCCTACATATTTTTTTATATTATAAAAATACCATGTGAAATTCAATTAAATTCTATAAGAGTGTGCAGGTATAACAAATTCTGTTGAATTGAAAATATAAATATCAAAAACTGTTATTCATTTCAATTTCACTGTCTTGTTTCTTTTATTTTTTGTATGATTAATTATTTAATATAAATTCTAACAGTTCATAACTATCCATAATTAAGATATATTGTACTTCTATCAATTAAATTATTTTGACTATTAGAATAATTTTACTATATTACCGATATCTAAATACTATGAACTAATTATGTTTCTCATTTTTAATACTTCATATGAAACATATAAAAATTATTTCGTAATTTATAGCAATATAACATTGGGGAAAAAACATAATATTCATGAAATATTCCATGAATATTATATTTCTTTTCATATTTTTGTAAATACTTCATATGAAACATATAAAAATTATTTCGTAATTTATAGCAATATAACATTGGGAAAAAAACATAATATTCATGAAATATTCCATGAATATTATGTTTCTTTTCATATTTTTGCAATATGAAAGTTCATAAACCTAACTTTTAGTTCAAGCGGTTATTAACCTATATGACTGTCAATGACTTTCACAAATTTAACATTCATCCTCGAAACGCTGAAACGTTCACTGAAACGCGGATATTGACCTTTATCGTATAATTATATTTTGAATTCATCTGTTAATTATAATGCAGTATTCATCTAAAAATTCATTAAGTTCATAATCATTCGATAACATATATTACATATATTTTCAATATACTATTATACATATATCTATAATCTATTATAATATATATTTAATGATGCAAGAGTTTAAATTTAATTCACTACACATTTTATGTGCAAAACAAGAATATATCTAAACATGTATAAATATTAGTAGATTCTATCAAAATAAATTTACACATCATGAATGGAATAAAACATATATTAATTTTGTTAATATATTAATTACAATATTAAATTTTTGACTTAAAAAATTATTTTATGAAATTATTGTAGCAATTTTTTTCTTTTATAAAACTTTCAGTATAAAACAGGTTTACAAATAATAATAAATCTTAACGTTTACTTGAGAATTGATTCTTTGAACTATATGATTTTATGACTTTTTAAAATTAAAAATAATAATAAAATGATCAAAATGAATCATTCTCTTCGATAATCATGATCCGATCTTAATGATATTGCATGTACAGCATTTGATTCTATAGTGCAGTATTTTTCAACTGATGTTCCGTAGAACATTTAACTTCCACACATTAAGTTTCCCTCGGAATATCACACTGAAAATTAGCTTCCCCAGTTAATTTATATATAATACTGTATATTGCATTAATAAATATTGTTTTAAAAAGAATTTTTCACAGCACAGAAATCTTTTAACGTGTCAAGAATGGCAAATCAACATGTGGAAAGATATTTGCTTATCTAATTGAAGGATCCAGATTCACATATCTCTGGAACTCTTCAAAGTATCAGAACAAGATCATTAATAAATGGTATATCCATCACTTACTGGACGAATCTTATCTCGAGTATGAATATTTCCTGATAGTTGAAATGATTCCACTGTATATACATCGTATTTGGATTTCTTTATGAGTTATTTGCAAATTTTTCATTATATTGAAAAGTGTTTTGCTATCTAATAAAGATTGAGAAATATTGTTCTAATGAATAAAAAAAAATAAAAGATAATACTTTATACTGTATCAGTATAAATATATACTGATACAGTATATATATGTTTGTGTGTGTGTGTGTATGTGTGAATTTCATTCAAATCAGATAATATTTAAGCAAGATGCTGATGAATCTAATCAATATACCATTTTTTTTCTATTTCGAAATGGAATGGACCGTAACATGGTTGCATATAATCAAAAATTTAACATTTGCACAATATTTTATTTATTGATGCTTTCTTTTAATAAAATAAAAAGATATGTAATTAATGAATTATTTTTTAATTTCTTTAGCCATTGTTTTTTAATAACTAATCAATTATCTTGTTCTTGATCTGAATTTTGTTTTCATATTTTAGATTCCAAAACACTTTTTCAACGAAGTTAACGTTAGTTATCCCTATTCCAGAAAGCCTTCATTTCAGTTGGACAGAATTGATGATGAAGAAATTTATTTTCTAACTGCATATTTCGTAAATCCTTGTAAGTTTTATAATTTTAATATCAACAACATGATTAAAAAGTTATGTAAAAATATATATTATTAAATTTTTAGCGACAATCTGCAAGAGCGAACGAACCGAAGAACAGTTTGATGAAAATATAGGTACTGGATTATGGTTTCAGAATGGATCTAATCCTATTGTGGATTCCGTAAATATTCCTTTATATCAGAAAAATATTTCTGACACACAATGGACTAAAGGAGGATGTTTCCCATCAATGGGTATAATCTAATTTTTATTTTAGTTTATTTTGCATTATTTGTAATCATATACAAATAATTATTGTTCATTTTTAATACGAAATTTCTCATAATTGAAACATAAAATTTAACTACAAAAATCTTTGTTTGAGTATGTTTCTTAAGAATTTACATATAAGTAAATTTGACTGACTGGCACATAAATATTAATGATGTTAATTCAAAAAATAATTAATTGATATTAACATTTTTTGAGAGTCTAAATGAAAAAGAATTTTAATTTTTATCTTCTATACGTGATATGAAAAGAGATTTATTTTACAGTTAATTAATAATTTACAAAAAATTTGTAAATTTATTTTCAACACTTATTATTTTATTTTTTTCTTGTTTTTAGTTCTTACAGAAATGTCTTCAAAAATAATGTCCAGAAAAAATAATAATAATTAATATGCGTTAACAAAATACAATATTTCAACCTCAATAATTCGTGAAATTTAATTTTATATTAGTCAGATTTTAATTTAACTGTAATTATAATATAATTAAGATGCGATTAAAATTGGATTTTCAGAACTGGTTAATTATTTAATCTGGATAAGTGTGTAAAATTAGTTTTCTAGTTGCATAATTTATATACACGATACTGATTCTAATTCGATTATCAAAATAAATTTTAACAGAACGTTACAAATTTCAATATTTTTAATTAAAAATAATTTATAATTAGATTTTTTCTATATGAGTTGAATTATTCAACTCATACAACTTAGATTATTGATGCTTTTAAATACTATCAGAATAACTTCCATTTCAATATGAATGAATTTTTCTCTGCATACTCAATCATGATATTTAAAACGTTTTTCCTGGACTATTTACGAAATGTAGTTCAGTTAAAATAAGTTTTATTTTTATTAAGTTTATTACTTTTTATTTTCAGGCCGCCATTACTGGTATAATATTTCAGAAGATATGAACTGCAATGACTTTTTTCCTTTTTTCTTGATGTATAATCGAAATAAGTTAACAGGCTTTGGTTTTGCTATTGTTGGAAATTTCCAATTCACCAATAGATATGAACATCCTCCTAAAAACTCATTTAAAGTAAATGAATTTAAATTTATAATTTAAAAATCGCCTTAGAAATTTAATTATAAACTTTTATTCGAAGACCAATCTTTATGATAAAGATATAAGAATATTAAAATTATTTGCAATTTTTTTCAGATGTTTCTTACGCCTGTTCCTGAATGCTTAAATGAAGAATTTGATATAGCAGGCGGATTTACCACTTTTCATATCTACTTTACTGTAAATCCTTGGAATTTATTTTGCTAAAAAGAAACATGCTGTCGATACACCATGTTAAAATTGATTTTTACTTTGTTATATATTAAATTTGATGATTATGATAATAAAAACTATTTTTATTTAAAGATTATTCCAATAATATTCTTTATTACTTTTATATTAACCCTTTCGGTCCTAGTGTACCATTTATGGCACATGATATTATATTATATGATATTAATGAAAATTATCTCCAAAAAAGTCTTAGAAAGTGCCCAAGATCCTAAATTTAAAATTATATAATTTTAGAATAAATAGAATTAAATCAGGTCTGAAAGGGTTAAAGTAGTAATATCCCTTATTATTTTTTCCAGATTATTATAATTATAATCTCTATATAATTTGTTTTCTTTAAATTGATTTTTAAATATCTGTTATATTCATACTGAATACAGTTAATACCTTTGTTCTTTGATGTACACTTATAATAAAAAATAAAATCTCACAATTAATTGTTTGTAGTTAAATTCCTTTAAAAATTACTTATTCATCAAATAAAAATTTAAGTAAATATTTTATTATTGGAATTATAGACATTTTTATAAATAAAACAAGCAGTTTCAGAAAAACTAAACTTGTCTATTTTCCAAATGTATCATGTATTTTTCATTTATTTAGCACTTAGAATTCATTGCCATTTTGTGTGTCCAATTTTAACGTTGATTTAACCAATATAGATCTCACGATGACATCATCATCGCGGCGATGTCTTGAAGTCGGTAGATAATACGCCAACATGACATCTCAAAATAATTAAATGCCATCTTGTCGTGTCAGTATTTTCGTGATGTCATTCTGATAGATATTGACGATAGATTACGCTTAATTTTATGCAATGCAATAAGTCATATTTAGCAAAATAGGATTATGTGCACTGCTAAGTAATTTTCTTCCGATGGCGCAAAGTTAATAGTGTTAGCAGTGCAAGTATCTCTATACTGCTAATATTTATCGCCATCTATTGTCAATAATATAAACTAAAATTTTGATAAAAATTACATTCCATTCGTAAGATTAAACGATCTATAGGATTAAAGGATTCGGCGTCAAGGTGTTCTTTAACGATATAACATTATTACAGAATTTCATGAAAAATCTGCTGATTAATTTAAAAGTTATTAGTGAAGACACATATACAGAGAGAGACAGACATGAATCATCTTATAAGCTTTCTTATTTTTGATAAAAATTACATTCCATTCGTAAGATTAAACGATCTATAGGATTAAAGGATTCGCCGTCAAGGTGTTCTTTAACGATATAACATTATTACTGAATTTCATGAAAAATCTGCTGATTAATTCAAAAGTTATTGGTGGAGACACATATACAGAGAGAGACAAACATGAATCATCTTATAAGCTTTCTTTTCCTTTGGAAAGTAGACTAATAAAATAAAATTTTGATAAAAAATTTAGTGTAATCCTGTAGGATTAAACGATCTTGCAGATTTAAATTATGCAGCTTCGAGGTGAGCGTTAATGGTAGAATATCACTATCATATTTCATGAAAATATTCTAAACAATTTAAAAGTTATTAATGGGGGACACACAGATACACAGCAGCCATGCATTTTATCTTATAATTCTCTATTTCCTTCAGAAAGTGGACTAATTAGTACTAGTATATCCTAGATTAAAAGAAATATAATTTTAAAATTTTAATGCTCTGTAATGTTTTAATTCTTGATATATTTTATGGATTAATTGAAAAACAAATTAACAGTAAAATTGATTATATAAAACAATTGTTATAAAATATATTTAAAACCCTTCCAATTGACTATAATATTATTCCCATTTGACAGATAGTTACAGATATATTGGCGTTAATGTTTCAATGAGCATTATTCTTTATTTCGAAAGACAGCGTTCTTGTAACAAGATTACATAGGATTCTCAATATTAATTAATAGGAGCATATCTTAAATAATACAGAATGATATATTCTAAAATTTTAATGCTCTGCAATGTTTGATTCTCGAGATATCTTAACAATAATGAATAAAATGGATGCATATGGACAATTATTTTTGTAAAACAAGTTTATATAAGCAGGAATAGATGAAATGTTTGATTCTCGAGATATCTTAACAATAATGAATAAAATGGATGCATATGGACAATTTTTTTTTTGTAAAACAAGTATTATATAAGCAGGAATAGACCCCAATGTAGTGTCATATCACTTCAAAACGATGCAAATATTTATGGCAGCTTAGTCGTGTATCTTTTACCTCAATAAATAACATTATATTTCAATCTGTTAATTACTAAGTGGGCAAGTTGAAGCTCTGACATAGGATGCTTATATCAAAGGATGACAGACTGTTCAGATGCCAATCGACAATAGGGATCAGACCACCAAGTACTTTCCAAGGAGTTGAATCCGGACCTGGACTCTAATCCGGGTCGAGCCCAAATCTTTTAATGAAAAGTCATAGTATTTTCACATAGTCAATCCGGCCGAATTACACAATAAAATTAAACTTAATTAAAATATTCATTGAATTTCGTGCCGCCATAGTGATTATGTAATTTTGTATTTGTAAAAATTACCATAGATTTGTAACTTGTAGACTCTAAAACTCTCATATACAGATTTGCTAAATAAAAGTAATATTAAAATTCCGTCAAATTTAGGGATTACCTCTTTTAAGATCCCTTTTGGGTATGATTTTTTTCAATCAATATGTGAAAGGATATTTTTCTCAGCATGAAATACTCAAATGATAGAGAAATAACAATTTTTAAAGCATAAAATAAATATTGGAGATTTAGATTTTTCCTTTTCTACTCCTTTGAGAAGAAATTTCGGCTTGCCATATTTTTCAATTCAGTGATCCCTCTAGGACAGGGGTGGCCAATCTTTTATAGTTCGTGCGTCATTTTTTTCATTTTTTAGTTAAGATGCGCCATACAAACTTATATCCCTTTTCCGTCCTTTTTAGTAATCCAATGATGTTGCCCATCTAATTCACGTGGTCACTAACACAATGAGTTTGCTCAAATAGCGTTAATCTTCCATCTTGGATTTTATATCAAGTAAATTATGCCAATTACAATATATAAAATTAATTCCTAATAACAAATATCTGTCTTCAAACCTTCCTGCGTAAATTCCCTAACAAACAAAAGTTATTTCATAAAAATCCATTCAGCTGTTCTTGAGATAAGTGAATAGGCGCGCACAGGCATTTCATATTTATATATAGATAAATTGTAAAAGAAATTTTTTTTTAATTTTTCTTTTTTTTTAATTTCTCAAATTCAAATCAACGAAAATGCGATAAAGAAAGCATATGCACTGACTCCAACAGACTTAAGACTACTTTGGTCCCTGGTGGACTAAGGTAAGTGATAATCATAGGGTTCAGTCCACCACTTTTAATCATGCAATGCGCCACTTTTAACGCAAGCATCATAGGTTGGTTACTCCTGCTCTAGAACATATCCAAATTTTGGTTTTCTACATCATAGAGAGGTCTCAAATTCGTGCGGATAACTATTCATACATACTTGTCCATAAGCATTTATATGCAGTGCATATAGATTTAATGAAAATCAATGAATCGACACTTGATCTTTTAGCATTATTCAATTTTGCGTACTGTACTTTGTAAAATTCAAATTTGCCAAATTCAAATCATTATTTCAAAACAAGTTATGAACCAATTTCTTAGCATCAGGGCCAGGATTGATATATAAACTAGAAAAGCTACAAGGGGTTCCATGTTTCATTAAAAGAAATATATTAGATATATTTGAGAGGGGCCTCTTAAATGTTATGGATTATGAATTAAACTAGTTAGCCCTTGGCCACTATGTGCCCAAATACATCAAAAAATAAACTTTTTTTCTTACTTGTCAAATTTGAGATTTTGCTGTTGAACTCCTTGTACGCAACCATAGCTTCTCATCCATAATAAAAACGAAAATGTCAAAAAATAAACTTTTTTTCTTACTTGTCAAATTTGAGATTTTGCTGTTGAACTCCTTGTTCGCAACCATAGCTATTAATCCTAATAATATATGTGATCATAATAAAAACGAAAATGCGATAAAGAAAGCATATGCACTGACTCCAACAGACTTAAGACTACTTTGGTCCCTGGTGGACTAAGGTAAGTGATAATCATAGATGGTAAGAATTATACAGTAATTGTTACCTTAAAATAAAAATAATTATAATTTCTGAAATAAATTAAATATTATTTAATTGCAACAATGAATGTAATATTTGTGTAACCTCGGCGTGCCGAATGCAAACTGAACTCTCGGGCGCAGGAACAACCAACATTTTTCAATCGAAAAAGCCAGAAATTAAAGTCAAATACAAAAAAAGTTGAATA
The DNA here is from genome assembly GCA_000484575.1 of Olivierus martensii. Taxonomy (NCBI): domain Eukaryota; kingdom Metazoa; phylum Arthropoda; class Arachnida; order Scorpiones; family Buthidae; genus Olivierus; species Olivierus martensii. Next base: position 27,567 of record AYEL01089761.1, on the reverse strand, counting down.
TGAAGTAAACTATGATAATTTAAAGCAAAATTTATAATGAGATTGGGATTTAGTTTTCTAAAAGACACGATTAAAGATTCGAAGCGAGAGAAAATAGTAATGGCAACCCTTCCGGTCTGGTTCGCCTATGCGCAGAAACATGGACTTCACATGCTTCCTTTATTATATATGATGAAATACGTAAATATGGCCAAGTTTGCATCCCTTTAATAGGCCTATGTATAAATCAAATAATATTTCAATGAGTTATCGTTCTGACAGACAAATATTCATATAAATATGGTCCAATATTGATCATTTTCTTAGTTTCCAGAGAATCCGAATAATACTGTTCAGTATATGTATTTCATTTAAATTGAGTAATAGTTTGGCAAGATATTTCCTCTAAAATATGTGAAAATCTTTTCTCCAATTTTATCAGTAATTTTGATCCGATGATCTCATTTCAATAGGATCTATCTCTAACTATATCTTTTATTCCATTTTTGAATCTTGCCAAAATATTACTCAATTCTGAATTGGTTCAAGGTGATTAATCCTAATAATATATGTGAATTTTATTCGAATATTTAGGCTAGTTATCATCAGGGCCAACAAGAAGGGGTGATATGCTATACTTTTGTCACGGGCCTGGCATCGAAAAGGGCCCGACGTGTCCTATAACATGTGATAGTTCGCAGGCCGCCACAAGAGCGAACTATCTACCACCCAAAGCAGGTGTGCAAAATAAACTATTATAAATATTTAAAATTTTTATTCATCCCTCATCGAAGATTTTTAAATTTTTATTTAAATAAAAATTTAAAAACCTTCGATGAGGGATGAAATCGATGGAAATTATAATTATTTTTATTTTAAGGTAATAATTGCTATATAATTCTTACCATCCATGATTATTACTTACCTTAGTCCGATTGCATTTTGTTTGATATGTAACGTATCGAATTTTAAATATATATAGTGGATGATCGGTTAACGAACAGTTCGGACAACGAACACTTTCGCGGAAGATCTTTATGTTCGGATAACGAACACGTCACAGAAAAAACTGTGGGATCCGCGGATTGATGGAACTACAGGATGGGAAGAATGGCCGCGTGATAAAGCTGTGGCTTACCGACCTGGAGGATCCGGGTCCCACTCCTCCAATATTTCACCAGGGATCCAGGCCCAGCCTGTTGAAATTCATCCTTAAACCATCCGGTTGACCTCATCATGGGTGTTGGCCAGCCTTTAATGGGCTCTATGAGTGGCTACCGCCAGATAAAAATATCTCATGAGGATATGGCGGTTTAATTAACCTAACGGAAAGACGGGTTTAGGCTTTGCGCATTCGTGGACTTATGGGTAAAGATGAGCGAACAGTAGTTTTACCTGATTAAAATGAACTCGGAGATAAAACAAATCAAAGATTTATTAAAGAAGATAAGAGAGAGTTTTTACAATATTTTGATCTTAGAATAGCACTCATACCAAGCTGAAGTCAAAAAGCTTGGAGATCTGTACAATGACCATGCTACTAATCGCTTCCAAAAAATCCTGAAGAAAAGAGAAAAGCAATCGACATTGGACAGATTCTTTAACGGAAAATAAACATAATAGATGAAAATGCAAGACTATGTATGTACAGTTCATTCCATAAAGTTTGTCACCCGCTTCGCAGGAGCTGAGCTTACCGGAAGTTGATCGGTTATAAATTCTGTCAGTTCGAATCTGCATAGTGGAAGCTAAAAATGGACGTGTCCGTTCTGATAAAGAATAGGGGTGAGGTATACGAATGAGATGGGTCGATTACAGCGCTCTGAACTGAAAAGACTAATCGCTCACTATTTCAAGCAAGGCAGACTTTCTAGTTATGAATTGAGTAAATAACACTCTGTAATATCATTTTTTAAATTTTGAATATTGGTAATTATGAGGATGATATTTACAGATTTATTTTTTTAAATTCTAATATGCTAATATAAATATACCGTATTTGTTTGCCGCCATATACAGTATATATATATTTTATATATTCTAGTCGAGGATAAGAATGAAATTTTATTTGCATAAATGTGAATTTTTGAAGTTTAAATTGAAAAAAGATTTCATATCGAGAATAGCAGCAATATTTATGAATCATAATAACTAGTTTTTTAAGTAGTATATATATATTCAGAAAGAATTATTTGGATAAATCTGAAGCAAATGCATATTTATATATGACTAGTTCAAAATAAACATTTAATGATATAATTAATAAAGTATTTCATAAGAAATGATTTTTTAAAATGAAATTTTGTAAAAACTAAGATTAGCATTTACTGTATATCTTTACAAATCGAGTCCAATTGTTTTATAATGTTTTGGGTGAAAACAATAAAAATACAAAGCGAAAGATAGTTATAACTTTATTAAAATAAATAGAACATAATACGTAAATATAAGTAACAATTGAAATCTCTCATACTTTATACCGAACTTTCAGAAAGACATGGTAGAACATAAACTATAAGTTTGACTATCGAATACAAATATAAACTCTTATTAGAAAAATTAGCAGAAAACCAAAACAGATATAACACAAAATTCATTTTGACACTCACGTTCAATTTTTATATTTTCTTTTTTAAATCCGATGATTAAGTTGTCATGGAAACGAAACATATATCGTTTGGTTTTTATCATTTGGTCAATTAACGGATATTAAACACTTTATCAACGAGAATCGATTGGAATAGTTTTTAATTTTATTACAAACGCAGAAAGAAGTATACATTTTCAAATAAAACATCTTAACTTCTTTTTCAAATAATAAAATAAAATACTTCCCGTAGTCGCCATTATGCTTGGTACTTTAGCAACTTATCGCTTAATTACTCGTTTAGTTACGACTATATAATGCTGCATTTTGCGTAAATTAATAACAACATAAATTAAATTGTAAATAATAAATTGAAACTTTCCTAATAAATGCTCAAAATCAATTTTCGGAAAAAATGATTGAACACCTGTCATTAAGCCTACCTAACCCTGTTGCTTAGAAAAAATAAATGGAATCGTCCAAAGCTCCGCAAACTCGAATTCGCTCCTATAATGATTAATCTCATTGGTTTGTAAGTATTGTAAGGAAGCCGAACATCTGCTTAGGTGACAAACTTTTTGGAAGGAACTGTACATATTATTGTTATTACTTATAAGCAAACGTAGTAAGAAATTATATAATTTTGTATTTATTTTTTGGGGGTCTCCAGAACGAATTAATCAAATTCCCATAAAAACCTATGGCAAATCGATGATCGGTAAACGAACAATTCGGATAACGAACATTGTTTTTGAACGGATTAGGTTCGTTAACAGATCACCCACTGTAATGTACTTTTTTAAGTGGGGTCTGGACCAGAGACTTGTCACGGGCCCGAAAATTTCTCTCGGAGGCCCTGGTTATCGTACTGGAAGACGAATAGAAGGATAGACACAGGATAAACCTAATAACCAGTGGCGGCTCGCCCATAAGGACTGCAGGGCTGCAGCCCTCCCACCAAAATGAAAACATTTTTAAATTATTATAGCTATTACATTACTATACAATTATTTTACAAAAACATATTTTTCCGTTCGTAGTATATTTATTTTTGAATTGTAGGTACCAGGTACCTCGATAGGCGCTCTGTATGTGTGTATTGTATGAGTCAGTGCGATTGCGAACTCATCAGGGCTGCAGTCAGTACAGACCGAGTCACACCGCATAGTCAGTGTATTGAGCAGGTGGCGGTAACCCGTGATATACGTTTTTGTGATATGTATATCGTGGGCTGCAAACATTGCAGTCCGCACTACGTATTTTATTATAATTTTTTTCAGCCCTCCCACAAAAATCATCCACGAGCCGCCACTGCTAATAACTATAACATTTTATTCCATTTTGGAATCGAAAGGATCAAAAATATCTTTAAAATCTAATTAAAACTATCTTCATCTAACGAAAAATTATATTTTTGAATAACAAAACCTAAAAAAATGTATCGAGGTTATTTGAAAATATAGTAATACTCGATTTACGCCGAGATTAGGTTTTGCCACATTAGATCGAAATTCAAAAATTGGTAATTTGAGGTAAAATTTCTAGAAGTTTCCACCCACTTCTCATTGGCAGAAAGAGACACATTCAGTGTTATAGTTCAGTATCTCTTAGTTTTTTTGTTCTATTTACAGGAGCGTAGAAATTCATGTAAACCGTGTGTAACAGTAACAAAATCTATAAAGATACAAATTTCGTAATTTTGAAACTACGTAATTTGAGGCTTCATAAATCGAGGGTTACCTATGTACTATCTAGAAATATTTTCTCCAAATTTACAACTTTTATGAAACATTCAGTTATAAGTTTCAGTCCGAAAATAATAAAATTTTCCAAATGGGCATACTACAATTTTTTTTAAATTAAAATTATTTCAATCATAAATGACAATATCGAATTAAGAGAATAGAAATTCTCAATTAATCAAGAATAATTAATCTAAAATATCATAATGAAGTAGAGATTTTACAGTTTCCTTAATTTTTAATGTTAAAAAATGATAAAAGTATTTCTACTAAATTCAAATTATTCAGTGATTATTCAATTTTATTCAAATTAAATAACCACTCATTCATAAAGTTCATGTAAAATTGATATTTTATATGTTGTTTCTACAGTATTTTTAATCTATTATATTTTTATATCTAAATGTATATAATATTTATTCTGCTTATTATACTTTTATTGTTCTTCATGCTCTCATTTATTAAACGATAATATATATTTCAATTGTTTCATATGTACAATGGTTAGCTTTTTAATCAATTTATTTAATTTTTCGGACTTTTTTTTCTCTTTTAATTTCAATATTTCTTTTCTTTTATTACTTTCATGATGTACCGTTCAAAATATTCTATTAGCATTCATGATTTTAGATCCTAATTTTACTTTGATTGATATGCGAAATTCTCATAACATTATTTAAATACATTGACCTGATAAAAATGTTTTTAATATTTTCAAAAGTTTATTTTGATGATAAAAATATACAGTACTGTAATTCTCTTCCTTGCTTTTGAATCACCTTGAATGGGAAGTCAGTCAATGACTGCTGAAACAAAAATAGAATTTAAATCATAAAGTTCTTTTACTTTAAAACTGATGTTATTACTGCAATGATAGAACTAGAATATATTTATTATTACAAAATGAATTTAATAAAAGATACAGTTGTTGATAATGAAAATTAATACTTTAAGATTATTTTATTAATTCATAAAGATTAGAACTTTAATTTTTTGTAGAGCTAATATAAATACTATATTAAATAAATAGATTCAAAATAAAACAAGTTTTATTCATTTAAAATAAAAATTTAAAGTAATTTTTTATTTTAATAAAAAATTTTCTGTTCAATATCATTTCTAAAGAACATGCTTTATGCTTTATTAGAAATAAGCAAAAATTATAACGTTTAACAATACAAATATAGGAAAAAAATTAAAATTGTAAAGATAGCACCAAAAATAGCAAAATTGAATTTACTCAGCTTACTGATTAGTAATAATGAAAATATTATTAAAGTAATTGGATATATGAAACGTACAGAAAAATTTAGAATGAAATGTTACGGAGAGAAGAAGATATTTAAGTATAATAATACAAGAATTCTTATGTATTATTGCTAATACATTTAACTATTCTAATATTTGTGAATAATTGAAAAACTTAATAATCCAAACAATAATACAGGTATCTTTCCTATAACACGATAGATAGGTTCCTGAAAAACATTTTGTTGTGTGAAACCGTGTTATATGAGACCCAGAGCCAATACAAAAAAGGAGAGTTACGTTCCAAAACCAATTCAAAACAAATAACTTTCTTTAGTTCCATATATGAAACTAAATGTTTATTAAGAATATTAATAATACGAAACACAAAGAAAGAAAAAATATATGTAAGACCTTAAAAAAACAATATACGTAAAACAAAAGGAAAGAAAACATATACAGCCTATATAACATTCATATGATAATTATACCTTCCTTACCACTGTTTCGTTAAAACGAGAACGTTTTTTTTTCTTTCATTTAAAGTTGGTATATTATCTGCTCTCTTTACAAAATTTGTTATCTAACCCACTACAATAGAGGTGGATTCTTGAGTCCCTGACCCAATAGTCTAAAGTAAGGGTAGCAACCTCTGGCCTAGGCCACATTATTTTATTATATCTAATACCAACGCTATGTATACTTACATACCCACAGTGGGCAACCTCCGGCCCGCGGGCCACGTTATTTTATTATATCTAATATCAACCTATGCTTACATATCTGTACCTTCTCTTTTTTAAATAAATACTATTATCATCAGTTTACATATCTGTACCTTCTCTTTTTTAAATAAATACTATTATTATCAACTGTTTTTGTTTTGGCTTGAACCGCTCTTCCGATCTATATCTAATACCAACGCTATGTATACTTATTCACATTATTTTATTATATGTAATACCAACGCTATGTATACTTACATCAGCCACATTATTTTATTATATCTAATACCAATGCTATGTACTTACATATCTGTATTTATTATATCTAATACCAATGCTCTCTTTTTTAAATAAATACTATTATTATCAATTGTTTTTGTTTTGGCTCGTGGTATTATATCTAATACCAACGTTATGTATACTTACATATCTGTACTTTCTCTCTTTTTTTAAATAACGCTATGTATACTTACATATCTGTACCTTCTCTTTTTTAAAAAAATTCTATTATCAATTGTTTTTGTTTTGGCCCGTGGCTCACCATAAATTTTTCTATTCGACCCCCTACAAAAAAAAAAGGTTGCCCACCCCTGCGCTACTAAATACTATTATTATCAATTGTTTTTGTTTTGGCCCATGGCTCACCATAAATTTTTCTATTCGACCCCCTACAAAAAAAAAGGTTGCCCACCCCTGCGCTATAACTTGCTAGAAAACAATCGTTCCTTAGCATAAACCTTAAAAAAATGTATGAATAAAAACGTTTTTCTTCTCTTTCACATTCCTCTATCGAAGAATAAAAACTTATTTTTTATCCAAGAACTGAACGTTTGCAACACAAAATATTCAATTGTCGCCAATTAACTCAATTTCAAATCGAAATCCAATATCGTCCCTCTCATTGACAACTACCGAAATTGCATTTATGAATAATTTTAGCAAAATATTTCTCAATGATTGCATTTTCATGTGTGTATTGTGTGTCCTTATTATAGATTTACAAAAATGTTTTGTGTTGTAGAAGAGTAAACGTACTTTTCTAAATGTGTTAAGTAAGAACTGTGTTGTAGAAGTACCGTGTTATATGAGGGTTTCCGCAATTTTTAAATCGTGTTAGAGCGAAACCATGTAGGAAGCCGTGTTATAGGAGGGATACCTGTATATAGATTTTTATTTAACATTTTAAAAATAAAAAAATAATAATCTTAAAGTTATTTCCTACATTCTTTATTTTAAGAGCAATTACTTTGGACAATGATGTACATCGAGATTATACTAAGTAGTAATAGACAAGTCATTAAATGTCAATGTGTACGTTTAGTATATCAGAGAAATTTATAGTCAAAGCATTAACAGGATCTACAGATTACATTTTAACCTTATTTTAACAAATACTGTGAACAGTTCTTGAAAGACTGAAAGTTCAGTCGCCTACTTTCTTAACATGTCCGCTATTTTTGGAATGATTAAAGATGTTGGATAAAAATATATCTGCCATCAAATCCTCTTCAGTGGCATGATCTCTCCATTTAATTTTAAAAATCAAGTAATTCAAAAGTCGCTAGAAGACATCTCAAAATATTGAATATCCTCCATTTTTAAATGTTAAGATAGAGTGTTAATTGATTTGCCTGCAATATGATTCAAATGTTATGTTCTTACTAAAATTAACAAAAATTCATTAAGTAAAAAGATATTAATGGAATATCTCATAAGTTTGAATATTAGCCATTTTTAGATAGCTATATAATATTATGAAGTCAACCCAGTATATTGGCCAGAATGATTCTATTGAATTTCGTAAAAATCTATTAATTAATTCAAACGTTGTTAGTAGGAACACACAGGCAAACAGGCAGCACGATGATCTTAAAAACCTCACTTCCTTTCGGGAAGTAGGCTAATAAATAATAAATATGCTATTTTAACTTTTTCATTTTGCTTTCCTATTATTTATAGTTACATGTTATCCCTATGAAGAGCACATTTAGAGAACTGGGACAAACACTGAAGGAATGAATTGAATTTGTTATTTATTCGTTCTATACAATTTCCATTAATTCATGATAATTAATTTCTTCGGATATCTTCTCTTTTAAGTATTAATATCATGCAAGATAGAACCAACACAATGGTAAGTAAAAAATAAAATTCATATCAATTAAGTGTCAGATGAGATACTCGAATTCTTTCTAAGGCAGTTAAAATTATATATTATACTATATAGATTAGTTCTATGCAATATACCGAACAGATAAAAAGAAATTTCTCCTTTCTTATTTTTAACAAATTTAAAAATCTGTAACGTCTTTAATCAAAAATAATAGTTTATAAGATTTTTTTACATACTGTACATTTTACTATAATTTTTAATATATATTATCTATTCTCGAAGTTTTCAATTATTGATTTTTAAAAGTTTTTAATTTTTCTTACAAAATTACATTTCGAAAATTTTACTTCAATTTTGGAACTTCAAAAATCAAAGCTCTCCCTTAGGACAATTTAAAATATTATTATTGGAAGAATTTTGTGTTAATTAAAGCTTATAAAAAAATAATAAACCAAACATTAAATAGAAAAGTTATCTTTTATAAAAAAAAAATTGTATTTACAGGTAATATATCAGTGGAAAAATTTCAGAAAAGTAAAATTTCGATTTAACTTTCAATTTATTTTTTGTAAGTTTTAATTCGAATTTCGAAATCCTTTCAATAGATTTTTTAAAGATGTTTTGTGTAACATAGAGATGCACAGATTTGTTAAGACCAGGGGCTGTATAGATTCATTGCGGTTATAGGCGGGCCACCAAAAAAAACTACGAAAGTTATATATCATATCATGTTTATTAATTATATGTTACAAAGCAACATAATCAAAAGTAAACAAAGAATTTTTAATTGGATGCGTGGCATTGCATTGATTTGACAATTTTTTATGTTGGGTTCGACATTTGTAATAGCCAAACACAAGATTGATTCTAAATTTTTATTAGTTAAGCGACAGTGCTACCTCGTGTGCATGTACCATATTTTGTTTTAAATTTCCTATTTCATACACATAAATACAGTAAAAATAAAGAAATATTTATTGTTATAAATATGATTATTTTTTTCTTATTGTTTAAAAGCATTATTATCGAACCACTGTAAAAATAATATCACATCAGAAAAATATTTGAAAATCCATTGTTCAAAACTATAAATAATATTTCGTTGATGGTGTGATTTGTTAAAATAACACATGGTGAGACGGTCCACAAATAAATCAATGGAGGGCCGCGGACCGCGGCTGTGCATCCCTGGTTTAACAAGAATTTTTAAATTTAGTTTATCGAACTCTCCACAGATGGCACAACATTTCAGATAAATAAGGTCTATATTACATTGAAAATCAAAATACGTGTATGGTATTGTGTATTTAATTGTGATGTAAAATATTAATAAATTATTATGTTATTATTCACATTATTATTTATCAATTCAACTGTATTACATCTAATAAAAATAATTTTTGCTTTTTGGTTATAAATATATTTTTTGACTAATTCATCTCTAAATTTTTATTATTATAATGAAAATCTTACTTTTAGATAATTACCAACAAGAAATCGATATTCCTAATTAACTAATTAATTTATTAATCATATTAATAGCTAACAGGTATAATATCGACGTATATTAAATGTAATTTATCACAGGTTTACCTCTCTTTAATTATGTATACTTGTTAAAAATTAATCATCACACAAATTAAAATTTAAAAAATTAAATTAGAAAATTAGTTTATGCAAATTACCACTTGCTGTGAAATTGAAATAATATTAATAAGAAAAAAATTAATATAGTTCTCCAATAAAATAGAATTTTTTAGTTTAAGCCAATTTTAACGTGTTATCTTAGATAAATTTCCATAGATGTATGCTGAAAACGTTTTGTTATACTGGAGAAACTAATAAATTCAAAAATGTTTATATATAGGGCCGGCTCATAACCAATTGAGCAAAACGACGCGTCTCCAAATGACACTAGCACAATTTGTGCTTTATTATTATTATTATTATTATTATCTATATTATTGAAATAAGACAAAATAATATTTTATATAATTTAAAAGTGAGTGACTTCCGCTCACTTTTAAAACCCATCAAACCTGATGAATTGAGGAGCGCAATAAAAATTTTCGGTAGGGGTGCTAAAAGCACTAGAGCCGGCCGGTACTGTATATATAATATATATACTTTTACTGTGCTGAAATTTTGAATGGTGAAGTAGAATCTGAACAAACTGTTTACGAACAAATAATATATATTTTATCAATTTATTTTAAATATATTTAAACAAAAAGTTGTTTTTAAATTCTATAATATACTAAAATTTGTTTATTTATCATATATAATAAAGGAATAAGCGTGTGGAGTCAATGTTTCAGCGCATGTGCGAACTCCTGCTCCCTTTAATTGCGTCTTTTAGAAAATTAAATCCCAATCGCATAATAAATTTTGCTTTAAGTTATCATTTATTATTTATTCATCAATTATTTATGTTTGTATAATTTTTTGTTATTTTACTTCAATTTCTGTCTTTTTCGATCGAAAATTGTTGACTGTTCCACAGCACGAAAGTTTAGTTTGCATTTGGCGCATCGAGGCTACATAAACGTTGCATTTAAATAATATTTAATTTATTTCAGAATTTAAATAATATTTTATTTATTTCAGAAATTATAATTTTTTTATTATTTTCAGATAAAAATTATAATTATTATCTAAATAACTGAAAAGGTAAATCGATAGTTTGTTAGTTGCCAATTTCATTTAAAAAGAAAATTTCAAAGTTTGGTCTGGAGGAAGAAAACAAGCAAAAGCATTATATACAAGATTATGCTAAATAAATGAAAAATCTCAAATTGTCAGATAAGAAACAAATGTTTCGTTTTTGGTGTGTTTGAGCACATAGTGACTAAGGGCTAACTAGTAACATTCGATTAGCAAATTGTAAATCATATTTGTCTGTTTTTGATTTTTGTTTTTGATTTGAATGTAAAATTAATGAACATTTTTTGGGTTTTCTTCCTACTGAGAAATCTACTGTTATGAAATTATCTGAAGTTTTGTTAGAAGAGTTACAGAAAAATGGATTGAAATTGGAAAATATGAGAGGTCAAGGTTATGACAATGGTTCAATTATGAGAGGCGACAAATCGGGAGTACAATCAAGACTTACAACTCTAAACTTTTGAACATTTTACGTACCTTATAACAGTCTTTCCTTAAATCATCTATTTCACACATAAATATAGTAAAAATAAAAAAAATGTTTATTATCACAAATATGATTATTATTTTTTCTTATTGCTTTAATAACATTATTATCAAACCATTGTAAAAATCATTTCACATTAGAAAAATATTTGAAAGTGCATTGTTCAAAACTACACATAATATTTCGCTGATTGTATGACCTGTTAAAATAATACATTGTGAGACGGGTCGCCAACAAATCAAGGTATGGCCCCATGTGGCTCGGGGCCATGGTCATGCATCCCTGATCTAAGGAAACAAAGTTTATAAGAAAAAAAATCAAATATGGAAATAATATAAAAATTATTCAATATTATATATATATATATTTGAAACTTTATAACTTTTATTTCTACTCATTTAATATATGTATATATTATATATGCAAAAACCCGACTTAAACAATTTTTTTATTTTGTCTCTAAAAGAAAAAAATCTCAAAAATTATTGAATTGAAAAGATAAAACTAATAATTTTTCTGAAAAGTAATTTTTAGAAAAAATACTACAATAGCTCCTACTACATTCCTTATAAAATTGAGGATTTTATGTTAAAATGAGCATTTTCTTAATTAACATGGCCAATTTTATTATGAAAAAGTTTTATCATCAACAACTCTTATTTGAATTGGCATGCTTACTATTAAAAAAAATATACTTATAGTATAAAATTATTAATTGAACTTTTAATTAAAAATACATATTTAAATAAAATCTAATATATTTAAGAACTAATTTCTATTAAAAAGAGAAACTGGAATATAGTAGCTTTTTCTTAATTTATATCTGAAATTTTAATTAAAATCAACGATTTAGCTTTTTGTGATTGTTTAGGGCAATTTTTTATGAATTATATGAAATTCAAGATATTTTTTACGAATAAAATTTCATAGAAATATTGTTGAAGAGATCTTCTTGTAGTAAACCTTTGTCAACAATAGTTACATTCACGGAAAGAACCGCAATTAGCATGAAATTATTTTCTAGAAAATAATAGCCTATAACTTTTATAAATCAAGAAAAGGAATGAAAATGACATTGATCATATTAAAAATACAGTAAATTTTATTTTTACAACATAAACACGATTACAATTTTGGTGATATATTAAGAATATTTTTTTCATTCTCTTTAAATAGTGAATAACAAGTATGATATTTTATTTTTACTTTTCTTATATTACATATACAACACTTATCAGCAGTGGCTATCAAAGGGGGCAAGAGGGGCGGCTGCCCCAGGCCTGAATTTATAACTCAATATGTTAGAAAAAATATATTTATATATTTTTATATTGTTCGAACTTAAGTGCTTGTTAAAATTTGAAATTGCCTTTCAATGTTTTCGCTTTTCTTGTATACTTACCACTGTATATTTGTCTAATTTGTCTTTTTTAAGAGCCTTAAAAATATTAGTTGCCCCGGACCTCGCATTTTCTCTCCACATAGTTTACAATATAGATATACCAAGAAATCTTTCAGTTTCATAATTTTAATTACTTTTTCATTCAGTTATTTATTTTTTACATTTAGATGTCAAACTAAAGTGTAATAGAAATGTTCATATGATATAGTGTTGTAATCTTCAAGGCATTACGAAATAAATCCAAAATATCTACAGGAATAGTAAGTGTCAATAATTCACAACCAGCTTTAAAAATGTGAGGAAATATACACCGAATAACAGTTCAATTAGTAATGAGTCATTACTAATGACGTACTCATCACTAGATCAATAACCCCATTACATTCTCCCACAATATATTTTAGAAGGGAACGTAATAATTATTATTGTGCTTATTTGTTTAAGGAGGCGGAATTGAATCTCGTATAAAATATTTGTTATATTTTTAAATTACGTAATCTGTTTATATATAGATAACTTAATTTAAAATTTTATTAAGTTTATATAAATATAAAAATTGCATTAGCTGAAAACTGGGATTAGTATGAATATAGATTATTGTAAATTTCAAAAATAATTTCAATCGTATTAATTCAATCAATATCAATATATTAATATTTTCGAAATTTTAAATTGAATAAATTTTTTATACAAACTGTATAAAAATTTAACTAAATAATTATTAATTTTTCTTTAGATGAGACTATTATTTTCATTTTTCATTTCGTTAACTTTTATCCAACTTTTTGAGGGAAAGTGAGAATAATCAAATTATTACGCTGTCGAAATATTTTTATCAAATAAAAAGACTTAACTTTTAAATTAATTGTTTAGATTTTTATAAAATTTAAAAACGATATTTTTTTTATAAAAATAACTTCGATACCACATTTTTTTTTTCATCTTTAACTTCAACTATTTAAAAATGATATCGATTCAACTTCTAAAATGTTTTCTTAATATCTTATGAACAAATTAGTGAATTTTAAAGACATTTATAGAAAGATCACATTTAAAATGAGCTTGATACAGCTTTTTAAGCATGTATGTTCAATATTTAAGTTTTCTGTTTGTTGAACAAACAGGATAAACTTTTGAGATTTTCCAAATAATATTTAACTATTTTATACATTTTAATAAAAATCAGTATTGAAGTGGTACCATTGAAATATTTTTGATTATATGTTTACACCCCTATTACTTGTTCAAAATTTTTAATTTGTCTTTAAACATTGACAGCGAAATAGTCATAAACTAAGAGTTCTTCATTTCTTTTCTATTAGATGCATGCATTTTGCCTTATATGAATTATATTGAGGTATCATTAATTATTATAATCATCAATAAGATATGTAAGCTAGCAGAAATTAAATGATTAATTGATTCCCGAACGATATAATATAGATGGAAACTTTTATTATAGACTATATAAAAATAGCTGAAAAACAGATACAGTATTTACAATATACTATATAAATAAACATTCATTGCATAGTATTATCCATGACAATATAGCAATTGTTAAGATCAGTTATAGATTTAATGTTTCAATTATAGAAAAAAAAAAAAAAAAAAAAAAAAAAAAAAAAAAAAAAAAAAAAAAAAAAAAAAAAAAAAAAAAAAAAAAAAAAAAAAAAAAAAAAAAAAAAAGACTGGATGAAGCGAAAATTCATTCTTATTCATTAGTATTTTATTAGCATAGTTTTTATATTTTAATTATATTATAAAACATTATTTCTAAAGAATGTCAAAATAAAAACCAAGTTCGATGACTTTAATTTAAAAATCATCTTTTAATAGCTTATTTTTAATTGAAATAAATAAACTAGAATTTAATAAGACAATAATTTATTATTCCTCGCTGTTTGATATTTTATTAAATCATTAATACATATCTTGTTCCATTTATGTTTAATTAAACAAAAAATATTAATACTGTATAATAGGCAGCAGATTACTGTTCAATGACTTGTGCAAATATTAATAAATATTAAAATTTTATGATTATTTATAGTTTATTAATAATTTTAAGCATCGCGAAAGAAATTAACAAATTATTTTAAACATATCATTTTAAAATTATAGAGGTTTTTCATATAAATGGGGGAAAATTTTGTATAAAATTTAAATAATTTGTATTAGAAAATTTAAATTTTAGAGTAGAAAAATATTAATTAAAATGTTACTAAAAATTCAAATATTTTTTTAATCTCGATTATTTTTAATATTACTCAATAATTGTTTAATTAAGAGAAGATTAAAACATCTATCTCAATCTTCATTTATATAATAAAAATAACTAATAATTTAAAATTATATATATAAATTATAAATTTTTATCCTGTATGTTTTTAATTATATCGAAATATAGTACACAAACTTAAAATCTGGAGCAGACTAATAGTCAAAACCTATACAATAATAGGGCAGAAGATTCAGTCTTTGTATAGAATTATAAATTATACAAGTACTATAGTAGCTATAAATGTTGATATCAATGTTTCTTTCTTCCATGTTACAATAAAGTAAAATAAAAATTTTTAATACAAAAATTTGAAAGATTTTAATCCGAATCTTCAATATAAATTAATTTTAAATTTATTAACAAATTAGTTGATACGTTCAAAACATTTGATGAAAATTTATAGAGTATTTAATGATTTCTAATCCATATCAATGTTTTTTTTTTCTTTTCTATAAATATTCTAATCGCATAAATTATGTATTTTGAATATTTAACAAAACTCTGCTATAATCTCGGCTATTCGGCACAGATTACAGCAGGTTCTCTATTTAATATATAAAACAAGGAAACATTCTTTCACTTGGAGGATCCAGATCGATTTAGGTTAAATATTTTTACAGGAGGCTAAGTCACGCCAATTAACTCAATCCTTCAATCTTCCAATAAACCCATCACAAATATTGGACTGCGCTTATTAGATTTTTAAGTGCACCGTTACATATATCCTTTATATGAGCTTCTCAGAAGCCAAACTGATTGACTCCATTTTTGTAAATTTTTTTAATTTTAGCATTCAAGTACATGTTTATCCTAATCATTTGCTCCAGTACTAAAATTGGGATATTTATAAGAAATGAAGTTAATCAGTTTGGCTTCTGAGAGGCTAATAAATAGGCAGTGTAATTAATTAACTCACAACCAATTCTGCTAATATTGCAGAAAATACAGTATTTAAAATTATTACAATTAATCTTCATAAGTTAAAATTGATTAATTAATTAACTAATAGCAACATTGATTTAATTAACTAACACAATGCTACCAAATGCGAGTATATGAAATCATTAATAAAAATATCTCTTGATTTATTACAAATTAAAAATTCTGCCAAATTCTTATACAATTACAGTATTTGGCAAAAGGATTGTGCTAATTATGTACAGATTGATGTGATGGTACGATATCCTAGAGAGACAAAAAGGATATCGTACCATCACATCTATCTGTATATCATTAGAGAAACCACTTTTGATATTAGATACATGTGATTAGCACAGTACCTTTGCCAAATAACTGTATAAGAATTTGGCAGAATTTTTAATAATTATTCAATATTTTCAAAATATTATTTGTAGGAATATTTTAAATATATTAAGTTCTTTATTATAAATAAAGAATAGTAAATCTATCTCGAATAAATTTAAAATTACCTTGTTGAGATATAAAATACTATTACATAAGAGTTTTCAAAGGTTAATTGTCCAAAATTTAATTTGAATTTTTTGAGTATTCCACAATCAATAATACTATCAATAAACAGTATGTCAATAAATAGTTACTGATGTGTTTTGCATTTGAAGAAATAATGATTTAGAAGGAAGAACATTAACATTCATTTTATCATGATAAATATATATCAGTAGTTAGCATTTTTTCAAGTTCCTTACTTACGAGTCTACAAAGTACAGTATATGAAATAAGGAAAGCAGAAATTTATTATATAAAATAAATAACTATTAAAAATATTGACAAGTTAAAGTTCTTAAAATGCTAAAAAGTTATCCGAAATATGAGACAGCGAATTTGTAAAAATATTTTATTGTACAGTATTGTATAACTATGATTTTATGAAAGAAATCATTTTTATTTAATCCTTTGTAAATATACGTATTTTTATTTTTTGATATATAATTTTAAACTTTTGTTTTAAGACATTTTTTCGTTCATGAAATTAAATTGGGATTACAAAAAAGTCCCGAAAGGTTTATTTCTTCGCATCGCTATTATTGTTATAGATGATATTTCATTTGGTGTTTAGAAAATTATAATGAGATCCTTTTAGGAAAGATAAAAAAAAAACTCATTCTTAATGATTTGAGAATTAAATTGATATGAAAACGCATTTATAACTATATAGACCTAAAAAATTTATATGAAATTCGTAATTCACTTATATACTGTATTAAATATTTAATTTGCTCGAATGAAGATGAATTCTCAAAATGACTTAGAAATTATAAGGGCATTCATCATCAAAATTATCAGGTTAATAATCTGATAATTTAATAAATTTAATGATCCTAGATATTTTTATGAAAATGCACTTATAATTTCTAAGTCATTTTGTATGTTCATCTTCATTTGAGCAAATTAAATATTTAATATAGTATATAACTGAAAATTATCAATTAGAGAAATATAATTGTTGCTACTTTTTTCCTTTAAAAAGTATGATAATAAAACATTATATAATTTTTTTAAATATATTTCATTTCTTTTCGAAAATTTATCATCATCGTGTAGTTTAAACAATAAGTTTAAACTAAGTTTAGACTAAACTTTTAACTTTAAACTTAATGTTTAAACTTAGTTTAAACATTAAGTTTAATGTCATAATTAATATTTTAATTAATGTCTATTTTAAAGAGAATTTTTATTTAATGCAATTTACCAGTTATAATACGACATAAAAATGATATAAACGATGATATCTTATACAATCTAGTATAGACAAAAGAAGATGCAATGTTGTATTAACTGGAACAAAGATATGGATAACTATGATGTTCAGTTCCGTATTTTAATTAGATTTTCTAATACAAATATGCAGTTCAAGTTCCATCTTTTAAAACAAAATTTATCTTCAGTTATGATAGAGAAATATTTTTAATAACATTAATATAAGTAAGTTAAGATAATATCTTAATATATAATATTCTATGATTTCAAATATAATAAATATGATAAGATCATTAGTGGTAAATTTAGAGGCATATAATATCGTAAAATAGGGCTATTTAGGGAAGAACTGGGAATAATTATAACATTTTTTTTTTACATTTTCTGGTTCAGCATTTTAGAAATATAAAATAACAAGCATTGCACTGATAATAATTTATTTCATGGTATATAGTTACATACCATCAAAATAGCCTTTAAAAATAAAAAAACATGCTAATTGTATATATGATGATGGTAATGTTTTTATTCATTAGGAAATGCTGCAATTATTAT
The DNA here is from genome assembly GCA_000484575.1 of Olivierus martensii. NCBI lineage: Eukaryota > Metazoa > Arthropoda > Arachnida > Scorpiones > Buthidae > Olivierus > Olivierus martensii. The sequence goes on along the minus strand of AYEL01089761.1, from coordinate 9,102 downwards.
CACACATGGGAATAATTATAATACTCAAAAATTCAATGTTATAACTTCGAAAGTTAATTTTAAAATAAATTTATTTTAAAAATATGACTTAAATGTACATTACAGTAATTTGAACGTAATACTCTTTAAGGATTGAGAAATTTGTTTAAAGATAGAAAATAGAAGAAATATTGCACATAATATAGTTATATATTCATTTATTTGTACATTCTTATACGAAGTCTTTAGTCTGAGAGACTGTTTTACTATAAAATTCTCATTTCTGTAACAAACACCAGTCACTTTCTATATACACTTACTTTTCATTGGGAAATTGCCTTTTTAATAGTCCAGGAGACAAAGTATAGCCGTAATTAGGACATGCTCTTTGATAAGCTAATTTTTAGAAAAATTCACTTTTCTGGATTCTTGTTTTCTTTCCCCCTCTTATAATCTTACTTTTCTTATAGCAAAAAGGTTGACGCTTTCTTGGTATTGTTTATAACATATACATTCATTATTTTAAAAATTTTTATTCTATATAATAATAATTTTTAATATGTTACAATCCTACCCGAAGGCCATATTTTTTTTCATAAAACAGATGGGTGCTAGAGCCTCTCTCCACCTTGCGGCACTAAGAGGCTCTGAAAGAGAGAAGATGTGTTGATTACCAGGGTGGGTAGAAAAAGCTAGAGTTTGTGGATTGTTGATAGGCATGGACTTGTATGGAGTCTGGGAGACGTGACTGAAATGGTTGTTAAATTTGGTCATGCTAATAGATTTGCTGCGGAGACCAAAATTAGAATAAATGAAAGTAAAAGATTAAGAATAAGCTAGAGGGAACTGAAGCTTCACTTAAAACTAGTAAAAGCTAATAGTGCTTAGCAAGGTACAGCAGGCCCATAGAAAGGAACTTTTCACCGCAAAGTCCTTGAAATTGCTAAAAATTGTAGTATCATGCACATTAGGTTTAATGAGCATGGCTAGACAATGCTATTTTCCGAAAGATTATTTTTAATTGGGTATTGGAGGAAGAATGGGCAGTCATAAATAATATGTTCAATGTTGTCCGAGTGTCCTGATCTGCAATTACATTTATCGCTGTTGATAATTTAAAAGGTTTAATGAGCATGGCTAGACAATGCTATTTTCCGAAAGATTATTTTTAATTGGGTCTTGGAGGAAGAATGGGCAGTCATAAATAATATGTTCAATGCTGTCCGAGTGTCCTGATCTGCAATTACATTTATCGCTGTTGATAATTTTAAAATAGTGGAGGTAATTGTTTAGTCTGCCATGATTTGTAAGGAATTTGGTAAATTCATGCGTAACTCGACGTCTCTTACCTTAAGTCAGTCTCTAACTGTAGGGAAGAAGGAATGGGTGACAGAGCCCTTATTGTCAATTTTCCAAATTTATTCCCAGGTATTCAATGTAGTTTGAAATAAGAAGGCTTTAATATTAGTTGGCGCGCACATAGTATAATCTATATTACTATTGTAGTGTGCTGACCGAGCCAGGACGTATACTTGTCTCCGTGAGGTTATTATAGATAAGGCGGAGTGGGTGATTGAAGACTGCAACCAAAAGCGCATACCAATTAGTAAAGCGAACATTCAAGCAAAAGCTATATTTGTATATTCATCTAAATTAATATAGTTATTAATTTAGATGATGAATAACGATATAAAATATGAAAATAAATATTTCTTAAACAGTTAGTGTTAAGTTAGTATTGTGGTTATTCATTGTGAAGGTTGGCTAATGGCTGGAATCTCACAAAGCAAAAACCAATTGCCATATTTTACATAGAGTTAATACTTCGAATAGTGCGAGAAATTCGTGGAACCAATTATTCGCACTAATCGAAGCCTACCTGTATTACTAACTTCAGGATCACAGTGTTAATAAATCAATTCACTCTTATAAGTACAAAACACATTACAGGCATAGCTCACTAATACAGTGGGTTATATTTCAGACCACTGCCATAAAGTGAATCATGCATATAAAAGACTGTGCATGAATATGTTCAGTTTTTTATATGCTGACTGAATATGGATAACAAAATGATGCAGGTCGGTTTGCTTGATTTAACTGGTGTGTAGTCTTTCTGTTGTTTTGAAATTTATTTTGTATTGCATGAAATTAATTAAGCATTTTAATTTTGATAAAATAATTTTACCAATGTAAATTATGGAAGAAAAATATAACTCATCAATGCTTAAAATAATTATTTAATCTACTAATATATTGAACTTATTTAAAAATTATATTCCAGTTTTGTTATTTGTGCATCCACCTAATATATTTGATATAATAAGATTAACTATTATGACATTTAAAATTGCAAACAGTGAAGAAGATTTGGCACCAAAGCTGACAAAAGGTCAGCTGGATGGCCATGTGGTAAAGCATTTGCTTATCATCTTGGAGGATCTGAATTCAAATCAGTCCCACATCTCCAGTTTTTCAGAAGTTTGGGCTTGTCCTGTTGAACCTTATCTTTCAACCTTCTGGTTGATCTCACCATGGTTATTGGTTAGCCCAGCCTATGGTGTGCTGAAATAGTGATCATGTGTCATGGTATAGAATATTCTAAATGTAATATGGTGATTTAACTAACAACCTAATCTAATCTAACTGGCAAGCTAAAGTTATTGTACATCAGAAACCAATTCACATTGTACAAGAAACTTTTATTACCATCAAAGAAGTAGGAAAAAAAGAATTTAGTACAGGTAAAATTCTGTTACTGTATAATGAAATTTTTGATATAACAAATTTATAATGAAGCCCTTTGAAGAGAATGCTAGAAGAATCTCATTATAACAAAATATGTTATGAAAAATTCACTATAATGAACCTTTGGAATGGAAAGCCTAACATTAAAAAAAATCACTGTATAACAAAATTTTTTTTGAATTCCAGAAACTTCCTTGGTCCCCGTTATGATCAACAGTCTCTATGCAGCTAACTCTTCCGGAACTTTCCAGGGGATGGAATATTTGTGAAGCGAGTGGCAGTGTTTAAATATCCAATCACCAGACCAGCCCATAGTCTTCTACTGATACATTTGTAGAATCGTGAGTTCTAACATAGGCTCTCACGTTTAAATAAAAAATGTTGCCAGTTTTCTCTGAAGGAAAAGTTAGACATTATTGCTGCTGTCAATTTTGGAAAAAAGATATAAGTTGCCTGTGAATATGGAATAAATCCATCAACTTTATTACAGTTTTGAAAGATCGTAGTAAAATAGAGGCAAGAGTAATAAATCTGAAAATGGATCCTCAGCAAAAGAGAATGCATAATGCTGTTTATGAAGATATGGATAAAACAGTATTTATTTTGTTCAAAAATGCATGGTCTAGAAATGTTCCTGTCAATGGCCCCCTTATTCATGAGAAAGCAAAGAATATGGCTAAATCCCTTGGCCACCATGACTTTCAGGGAAGTGTCAGGTGGTTAAACAGATTTCGTTATTGCTATAGTATTGTCGCAAAAGCTATTTGTAGAGAATAAACCAATCCTCCAGTTAAAAAAGTGAACGAGTGGTGAGCTGGTGAAATCAAAACACTCATTTCTTCATATAGCTGCCATGACATATTTATGGAGTTTTTTTTTTATCAATTGCTATTACATCTGACACTTGACCCTTATCATGGTGGGAAAAATCATGACACAGTTAACTATACTTTTATGCTGTACTGCAGTGAGAACTGAGAAATTACGACCATTAATCATTGGAAAATATGCAAAACCACATTGCTTGAAAAAGATTTTTTCTTTACCATGCCAATACAAAGTCAAAAAAGTGCATAGATGACTCAGGATATTTTTAGTGACTGGTTGGCAGAAATCAACGAGAAAATGAAGAAATAAAACATAAGATTTTATTATTGATAGACAATTATTCAGCCCACAGTCTCCTTTCACAATTTGAGAACATTTGAGTGGAGTATCTACTCTCCAACTGTTCTGCAATCCTTCAGCCTCTTGATCTAGGAATTAATCAAACTTTTAAAGTACATTACTGAAAGAATATTCTAAGAAAAATTTTAGCTAATACATGTATCTATCGCAATACAGATATCATTGAAAAAATTGATATAAGAGAAGTAATCAAAATGACAGCTGCAGCATGGTGGGAAACTAGAGTCAACCATTGTAAAATGCAGGAATAAAACAGGGATAATGTAATCTCAGCTTTCTATAGCTAATTAAGATGACCATGAACTCAATTACTGCAGTTAACAATGTCAACATTGTTAACTGCATTAATTGAGTTCCGAAATCAATGCTCCTGCAAATGCAACCTTTCATGATTTTGTTGCCGTAGGTCAGGATCTACTGATTTTACATGAATTCATGGATGCTGAAATTGTTCAAAGTGTTGCACAATATGCCAAGATGTGAATGCAAGTGAAGAGGAGGAATCTACAGATGAAAAAAGTCAAAACCGGTTGCACAGTATGCCAAGATGTGAATGCAAGTGAAGAGGAGGAATCTACAGATGAAAAAATTAAAAAACCTCCAAAACCCAGTGTTACTTTGTATGAAGCTAGCTAGTGTACAATAATTGCAAAATTTTTTGTCAACTTGTACTAATGTTAGTGATGACATTTACAAGCATCTGAATGGTGTATAAAATTATGTACTAAATTCAGCAATGAAAACATTTGTGCAAACAAAAATTACCGACTTTGTTTAAAAACTGAATTGAACTGAAACTGAAATTAAATAAAGCAGAGGTATTTTATATTGATTTGACATCTGTGTTCTTTCTTACCGAACAAATCACAACTTAAAAAAATTAAACAAAAACAATTTACTTAATTTCTAATTTAAGCAGTGATAATCTATTATAAGTTAAGTCAAAAACTTATAATGAAAGATAATTATTAAAAAAACATCAGAAATTAATGTGGCAACTATTACACATGTACACAGGCTGTGGCAAAAGTTTCTTCATATTTGTTTTGTGCCACTATGCTTTGCCCTGCATGCAGTATGTCACTGCCTTAAATCTCTGGTGTATGCTTCTTTATTAATTGAATCCTCAGTACAGTATTCATACAATATTTACAGTACAGTATTCATAATGATAAATTTAGTAAAATGATAAAAAATGTGAAATTCTGTTTTAACAAAATATCAGGTATAACAAAATAAGGCAATGGTCTCACAGATTTCGTTATTATGGAATTTTACCTGTATATGGAAATTAGTTGAAAACTATCTCTTGTTTAAATCCAAAGATTCAAAAACTGTGATTGTTTAAAAATGTGTTCAACAAAAAAGTGCTTGACAAATCCTAATTTGTATTGTGCAATTTTAAGTTACTCAGAATAAATGCACAAGTAATTTATAACCAAATTGAATATAATTTTTAAATAAGTTCAATTTATTACTTAAAATTAAAAAAAAATTATTTTGAGGACTGACAAGTTACATTTTTATATCCTTAATTTAAGTTAATAAAATTATTTTATTGAAATTATAATGGTTAATTCCACAGACAAAAAGTAATATGGGTTTTTATTAAGTATTCACATAATACAAAATATATTTCAAAGCAAAAAAAAATAAATGAAAATAACTAATTAAAATGCATTTAATTATTTAAAATAATATGTATTACTTTTACCACTCTTTTAGGGAAATCTCAATAATAATGCACATCTTTTGATAAAAGCTTGAAATTTAATTGTTTTATTAGATAATTCACACTTTTACCTTTCCAAAATGGCAAATGTTAGAATTTACTTATAAATCCTAAGATTTATCAATCTTTGAACTTTTACAGTAAAAAATACATATGATATTTTAACAATCAAGACACATTTTTGATTTTCAAGGTGAATATAATATGCCAAGCTACTCTTTCATTCCAGATGTAATAGACAAGCATTGTCCAAATCATTTAGCAATAAGAGTAATTAACTCCAGCAATCATTGCTTAAATTGTTGAATTTAGGAAACATAGCAAATTTAAAGATTTTAATCCAATTACAAAATAAATATTTAAATTTTGAAAAAAACAAAATATATAAGAAAGAAGGAATTTTTGCATTTGGTAAAAATATCTTAAAAGATTTGAATAAAAAATTTTTATAGGGTTATAAAAAGTGACCTTTAGCCTACATTGGTCCTGGCATAGTCTAATGGCCTGTATAACTACAAGAGAGCAGCATTCTGCATATTTTGAAAGACTTTCCACTCACTATATGGGAGCAAAGGAGAAAGTACAAGAGTATGATAAGAACTTGGAATTGGTACAAAGTATGGTTATACTTACAAATTCATGTATTCAATATACTATGGATTCTACTTAATTGGGACTAAGCCATTTTGGACCAATTAAACAGCTGTTCCCTACACGACGCTCTTCCGATCTCCATTTTGGCCCAATTAAGCGGCTGCCCCGGCAACATTAAGTAACCTAAGAATCCTTCTCTACAGATCAGGACACGTTGGGACTAAGCCATTTTGGTCCAGCTGTCATCATAATAAATTCTAAAATAAAATATGTAATTTGTAGGTAAATAAATAATGAATAAATTCTAAAATAAAATATGTAATTCGTAGGTAAATAAATAATAACTAAAATAAAATATGTAATTCGTAGGTAAATAAATAATAGGAAACTAATAATTAGGTACCTATTTTAATAAAGCATTAAAATAGGTACCTAATTACATTAGGATACCTATTTTAATAAATCATTAAAATAGGTACCTAATTATTAGAGGTACCTATTTTAATAAAGCATTAAAATAGGTACCTAATTATTAGTTTTTTTACCGATCTCCTCTGAGTTCGTCTTCAAAACTGGGCCTATCTCAAAGCTTATTTTACGTTCCCAGAAATTTGTTTTTTCTATAACTCGAATTTAAATCTATGAATTTTAAAAACCGACATTAATTGCCAAATCGCTCAGAACAGCTGTTTAGTGTTTCGTAGAATTTTACCTAACATTTACAACGGCAATAAAGGGGTCGTCCGGCACACGTGCGTGCGATTCGAGTTATCGAGGTTCGACTGTAAAATCTTAATAATCTATTAAATTGATAATTCTCCTGCCATTGTAGCCTGTTTTAAATTTTACCGAAATACATCAATTCTAAACTAGCTGTTTGCTTCGACTATTGTTTCTTATTCTTTCGGAATTGGTGGGAAACGGAACACCTCGGACCGGTTGGGAGAAGGACACCCTCGCCTGATGTTTTATCTCGAAATTGTTAATCCCGTTAATTTACGATCGGGCGTGAAGTGACGTTCCCCAGCGGGCACCTGGGTCCCTGGATCCCATAATACTGAAAATTATTATTAGTATAATAATTTGTTATATGCTGAGGATGGTTATAACTAAAAACATTACAATTATTAAATCTTATTTTACTATTGAGTTTTAAGCATAGTTTAATAAAATGATAGATGAAAAATAATCCACTGAACTATAGATTGTAAAAGAATAAATATTAATGTGATCTAATTGCTAATAGACACTGACATCTGATGGCACTGAATCTTCAATAAAGTATCATTTGAGCATCCTATTATTATTATTATTATTATTATTATTATTATTATTATTATTATTATTATTATTATTCTTACCCTATACCCTATATGTAATTCTTTCTCTAGTCAGACATGCAATAAACTCATCTTTATTAAAATAATTCTACTTATTAATTTTTAACAGTTATTCTCAATATCAATAGGTTATGGGCTCAGAATGCTCAAATATGCATGAAAAGAACTTAATAATACTTTTAAACTTTTTTATGAGAGGTTTTTTTTTTGCCAATTTTTTTAAATGTCCAGACAGATCAACCTTATTGTCAAAGAAGCAAATTAATGAGGATGAAACTGGTTACTCTGTATTGTCTTGTAGAAAGGTTTAACCTGAAAAATTACTGGTATAATAAAATGCTGTTAAGGAATTTTTTTAAGAAAGCACACAACAAATATTAGTGTATGTAATGTTGCCATACTTTTGAAAAATCCCTAAAAATATCAAAAATTGAAAATTTTTTTTCTGCTACTGTCCTAATTAAGTGTTTAAATTATGTATTAGTTTATTAGTTTGATTTCCGTTCTTTGAGAAAGACACAGCTGTCCCAATTAAGCGGAATCCACTGTATAACATGTTAAAAAATTTATAAGAGAATAGGCTGAGTTGTTGTAATACCTAACAAAGAACTGAGCAAAGTCAAGAAACTAACCAAATGTTGGTACCATACTTAATAGGCAGAATGAAAACAATAAGGTGATGCATATGAATTTAATGCATAAGAGGCATCTTACTTTATTTGGCATATTAAAGAATAGCAAAGATTGTTATAGTGAAGAGAGAGAACAGGCATTTATCAATTCCCATTTACAATTTGATTTAGGACAGAAGAAAAAATATGTGAGGTTATCAAGAGAAATTTAAAAGATAGGCTGACTGAGCATAACAGTGACATAATAGCAGGGAAAACAAATACTATATTATTGAAAAAGATTCTTTGAGTATAATATAAAGATAAAATGGGAAGATGCAAGCACAATGAGGCCATCTGGCAGTTAGAAAGTAGAATAAAGGAGTCCATGGAAATAATACAATGGAGTGAATATAAGAATGCAATAAATGAACAGCTGACAGAAAGTACAGTATGGTTATAGTATAAAGAAATAAAATATTATACTGTGAAGCCCACTAGCCCGCTGAGCCCGCAAGATAGGATATTAAGCTGCTCAACAGGCGGATAGCCTTTCAGCGGCATGTGACGCAGGTAAGGATGAGTGGCGAGACGCTAGACAAGGATGGACTCAGAGACAACGTTTGTGAGAACAAACATCTTCTTTTATTGGAGAGAAGTTATTTTACAAAACATAGCCCGACAATTTGGGTTGGAGGACAAATACCTTGTTACAGATGACGTTCTCTCCCACGTCGATGCTGGATGGGTTGACAATGACCGGGTTGGAAGAGCTGGAGACAGTTCCTTGAAGAAGTCGGAGTCTGGAATAGGTTGGTTGGAGGCGAAGGATGAGGGAGTTGGTCAGATGCTGAATTCTTTCGTTGGGTGGCTAACTTGTCTGCTCGCTGATCCTGTCGGGAGGTATCTC
>AYEL01089760.1:0-16970 GCA_000484575.1 Olivierus martensii | reverse complement strand
ACATTTTCAACCAAAGAGAGCTTACAGTACAAAAACAAATAAACTGAAAGAGAAAACGAAACTAGCCATGTGTGAGTCAGGTGCAGTACTGCGCATGACACAAACACATCGGAAATTGAACTTTCGAATTACAAGTGTGAAGTTGAGACAAGTTTGTAGTACTTGTAATTCACAAGTTCGATATTTTTCATGAAACGCTAGTTTTTAACAACTTGTAGTTACAAGTGCTTGTAATTGACAAATTGTAAATTTGTAAACTTGTACTTTCGTGAAACAGGCCCCAGTTTGAGAGAACTTAAAAATAAGACTTTTCCATTCTTTATAAAATGAACCAGGTGTTAAGTTCACTGTTTGTAATTTTTTGGTAACTACCCTCTACTAAAACTTATTAATGCAGAAACAACATTCATAGAAATACACACACTTATTTATGCTGCTGCTGCCACTCTCACTACACACCTAGGTCTTAAAACACTTCCAAGATTGGCACAAACACAAAACACCACTTAAAACTGCTTGGCGATCTCAAATAAGATAGACACAAACACAAAACATCACATAAAACCTGCATGGCAAAAACGACTCGAAACAAATAAACGAATCAGAACAGAACTAGGTAGACTCACCCAATACACAAAAAACAACACATCTGCAAAACTCATGAAATCTATCAGAAAGATTTTCAGAAAACTAAAAACACACACACACACCATGAAAACCCCAACACACATATTAAAGAATACATAGATATACTAAAACAGAAACTTGCAGCAAAATTGTAATGCCTGAAACGATACAAAACCAGCTTAGCACATAAACTAGACAACTTACTATTCACAAACAATGAAAAAACATTCTACAGAAACATAAACACTAAAGAGCCTCAACAAACAAATATCTACACAACAATCACTCACTAGCTTCTGGTCTGCCCTGTGGGCAGTGCCAGTTACACACAACCAGAGAGCTAGCTGGATTGCAGAAGAGAAGACTTGCCCTGTGGGCAGTGCCAGTTACACACAACCAGAGTGCCAGCTGGATCACAGAAGAGGAGACACACACATCAGCAACCAGAGAGCCAGCTGGATCACAGAAGAGGAGACACGAACATTAAACATATCAGAAATGTTTTATACCACCATTACTTACTGAAGAACTCACAAACACAATTAGATACACTCACAACTGGAAAGCTCCTGGTGTAGATGGCATCCAGAATTTTTGGTACAAACATTTTACCTGTCTTCATAACTTACTGGCCAAACATCTCTCACATCTCATTCACAAACCAAAAGACACAACTTCCTTTCTTACACATGGCATCACTTTCATAAAACCCAAGAGCACAAATACAGGAAACCCATCACAATACAGACCAATCACCTGTTTACCAACATTATCAAAATTTTAACCTCATGTGTCACCAACAAAATATACACACACACCAAAGAAAACAACATTCTCACAGAACAACAGAAAGGCTGCTGTAGAAGTCACATGGGGTGCAAAGAGCAGCTGATCATTGACACAACAATACTAAAACAAGTACACAGACACTTACACACAGCTTTTATGTTGATTACAAAAAGGCATTCAACAGCATATCACATTCATGGCTCATACAGACATTGCAACTCTATAAAATCAATACCAAATACATCACATTCCTACAAAACATAATGCAACACTGGAGAACAACATTAGACGTCACCTTAAATAACAATCATGTAGCCACAGAACCCATACAGATTAGATATGGTATTTTCCAGGGCGATTCCCTCAGCCCACTTTGATTTTGCCTCACTCTAAATCCACTCTCCAACAAACTGAACACATCGAACTGTGGCTACGACATTAGACAAAACCGAACAACACACTACACACACTCACATCTCTTTTACATGGACAACATTAAACTGTACGCCTCAACACAAACACAATTACAACAGCTGTTACAAATCACACACACATTTTCAAATGACATATGCATGGAGTTTGGTCTCGACAAATGTAAAACACTCCACATTGAAAAGGGAATCCTAAAGAAAGGAGACTTCAGTCTCGAAAATGGAAACATTATCAAATCCATGGAAGAGGATGAAGTTTTGTTTATTAATTATGGAGGATGAAGTGTACAAGTATTTGGAATTCCAACAAACCAGATTCACATAACAGAAAAAACTAAACAAACATCGTCAAAACTATATACCAACAGTTAAATAACATTCTCAAAACACATCTGAATGGAAAAAACACAGTGAAATCAAAACATCTGAATGGAAGAAACACAGTGAAAGCCATCAACACATTTGCCATAACTTTACTGACTTACTCTGAATGGAAAAAACACAGTGAAAGCCATCAACACATTCGCCATACCTGTACTGACTTACCTGGAAAAAACATAATGATAGCCATCAACACATTTGCCATACCTATACTGACTTACTCCTTTGGAGTGATACTCTGGACACAGACAAAACTTGAATCACTCCAAAGAAAAACATGACAACACTTACAAAATACCAGTACCATCACCTGAAATCTGCCATAGATAGAACTACTCTCCCACACAAGGAAGGTGGACATAACCTTATTGACATCCCACATTTACACAACAGACAAATCTACAATGAAGAGTTTTTCCATAAAAAACAACATACATCACAACTACACAAAGCTATAGTTTTGGCTGATAGAAACATAACACTATTAAATCTACAGAACAACACTCCAAACCAAATAGACAATACTGCACAAATACAAGAAAAGAAAACATCCTGGTGTAGAAAGGAACTCCATGGCAGACTCCCACATGACCTTCAGAAATACTTTCAAGACACCAAAGTGTCAAACAGCTGGTTAGTCAGGATCATTTATATTTATTATTAAACTTTTAATAATAATAATAAGCTAAAGCGTCAAACAGCTGGTTAGTCACGTGTGATCTATTTACTGAAACAGAAGGGTTTATAATAGCTATACAAGACCATATTTTACAGAAACCAGAAGGGTTTATAATAGCTATACAAGACCAGGTAATAAACATGAAAATAGCAATACAAGACCAGGTAATAAACACAAAAAACTACAGAAAATACATACTAAAAGACACCACATTAACAAACGACACATGTAGGAAATGCCATATAGCACCCGAAACAATTCAACACATTACATCAGGTTGCAAGGTGCTTGCACAAACCTGCACAGACACAACCAAGTAACAAACATAATACACTAAAAGCTTGCAACCAAACACAAATTAATAAACACACTAACACCATACTACAAATACATACAAGACACAATCTTAGAAAACTCAACACACAAGATGTACTACAACAGAACAATCCTAATAGACAAAACCGTACACCATAACAGACCAGACATCACTCTCATAGACAAACAAAACAAAGTTACCTACATTATAGACATCTTAATACCCAACACACACAACATCCAGGATGCATTCACCCAAAAAATTAACAAATACACAGAACTTTCACAAGAAATTAAGCATCTTTGGGGAATGCAAAAGGTAGTCACAGTACCCATCATTATTTCCTCAACAGGAGTAATCTTTCACACCCTACATAAAAGCCTCAAAACACTAGATCTACATCCCAAGATATACATAACACTTCAAAAAGCATCACTATTCAATAAATGCAACATAGTAAAAAGTTTCTCATCACTGACACAAACAATTAGTTAACTCATATTTAAACATCACAAGTAGCTATCTATGTCTTGACCAATGTCTGACATAGCACTTTGCCCTAGAGATACTCTGTGCCCACATTGATGTACTATAACAATAATAATAAAAATATCATTGCACTTAAACAGGAACTCTCTTTATTTGAAAATATTTTTGGTGAGACAGTCACCCTGTTAAGCCACATTAACTGAGCAAAATGTACTGACTTTGTAGATGTAATAATTTAAATGTTTCTTAAATAATAATAAGCACATGCTGATCCTCCCTCTACCACCTATTATTCTATCACCACTCCTGTTTAAATGCTTGTCCCTCTCTTAATATATATAATCATTCCAAGGTATAAACAAAAACAGGGTGGGAAAAAATAACAACATAAAATATAAAAAAATTCTTTCTAAATAATTCAGCAAGCACATAAAATAAATTTAAATTTATTATAACATATTAGGAAAAAATCAATTAACATTAAAAATTATTTTAAGAATGACATTTTTACATATATAGTACATTAAAACTAAAGGAAAGTCATGAACAATACATTGTTATAGGTTGGATAACTGGCATGCTTGTTCAAGTTAAAAGTATTTGAAGCATGAAATCCATGATAAAGCTGTCTTATCAGGCAGAGAATGTTAATCACATTCTTTGTCTTTGCTTTTTCCAAGTTCTACACATTATCTATTTATCTTCTATTTGCTTTATCACCCTTGCTTAATCCCATTTAATGTCAACATCATATTGGACAACTCTTATACTTAGTATTGTGTCAGTTTTTTGCTTTTCTACCAATTTATTATACTTCACAATTCTTGTCATGAAGACACTTTTAGTGCTTCTTATATAGCCTATGTTTCTTTCTTATCCAAAGTTCATTATAAATCTGAATCTCATATATCTCATCTTTCTCCAGGGCCAGGATCAGTTTTTTTTATTTAAGAGCATATTAAAAATTGTATTTTGTTTTTTTAAATTCCAATTTCACTTTTACTTTATCCTCAATGCTTACTTAGCTTACTCATTGCTGTACATATATTTATACTTCTGTACTCATTCCCTTAATCTTTGCTTAAATGGCTATGTTTTTGTTTTTGACATTTGTTAAAAATCTCGTCAATTTCATATTTATTATAACCATTTTTCCTTGCTTCTTTAAAAGAATTTGTAATGTCAGTCAATTTTCACCCTAATATGTTTTAATATATTTAAATTTATTTTAATGTGCTTGCTGAATTATTTAAAAGAAATTTTTATATATTTTATATTTTATGTGTTGTTATTTTTTTCTCCTCCCTGTTTTTGTTTATAATTCGAAATGATTACATATGTTAGGAGAGAGACAAGTGATAGAATAACAGGTACTTAAGGGAGGACCAGCTTGTGTTTATTATTACTTTATAGCTATAATAACTTATTTAAATTATTGCATCTATGTCTATCTATCTATATGTTATAGACATTCCTATAAAAAAATCCCGATAATGCATTTCCCCCAAGTACGCCCTTACCCCACTCCGCCTTAATGCAGTTCTTTAATTTGAAATCACAAAATAGCAGATAATTAATGGATCCTAAAAAATGATTATATTCGACATGTTTTAATATAATAGAAAGCGATTTATTTAAAAGAGACCAGTAGGAAGAAAATTCATTCAGAAAATAATTATACTAAACTTTTAAAGCAGTGCTTCTCAAACTATGGGTCGCGATCATAAATGGAGTCGTGAAGCAAAATGCTGGATCGCTAAAATTAAATTCAAACACTTGATTTCAGTTCTAACGCCCAATATTTAACGTATGACAACATATGTATTTTCAGTGTAGTTTCAGTTTATATGTAATTTCACAAATGCCCAATATTTAACGTATGATAGCTTATGAATTTTCAGTGTAGTTGTCTCCAATATTTAACGTATGACAACATATGAATTTTCGGTGTGGTTGGTTGGCCAATATTTAACGTACGACAACATATGTATTTTCAGTGTAGTTGGCTGATGTTCATCTTAATAAGTGTGTAAATGATTTATGTACTTGTATGTTTTAATTTATATTTAATACCTGGGTTCGCGAAAAATCTCGTAATGAAAAACGGAGTCATGAATGAAAAAAGTTTGAGAAGCACTGCTTTAAAGCTTTAGAAATTCTCAATTAATAACAATATAATATCTTTTATTAGGAACATATTTTATTGTTTACTCTATATTATCAAATTAAATTATGCTATCAAAAATTTAATATATTGCAATTATCCCGTGTTTAACAGCAGTCTTGGCTAAAACTAACATGCTGAATTAAAAAAAAGATCATCCTTTGTAAGAGCAGCTGTTAATTTTACATTAAATACATATAAGTTACCGTAATTATTAATGTGCTTAACCTACAACTTCCGAAAGTTTCTTTTATTGATTAAGAATAAGTTTATATTTTTTAAAATTTCAATTTAGAAAGTTTATAGATAACGAAAACTGAAATAAAGCCATATATATATTGTATTTTTAAATATTCTATATAACTTTAGAAATGAAACGGGAAAGATCTCTTCCCATTAAACTAACTTTAAAATTAAAGCGGAAAAAGAATATTCTACTATTAAGAAATATAATTTGAAATAGAGACAGAGTAAGAATTTGTATAGAAAATTTTTAACGAAACCGTGTGTATAGATATTTGTATATAATTGTATGTATTTCAATGACGATTGAATAACAAGTTTACTATTTTCTGAAGATTTTCGATTATAAATCATCCATTCTTGTATAAATAATATTTATTTGGCATATTAGTGACTCCAAATTCTTTTCTTTGTTGAAAAGCAAAATGTCACTTATTTTTAGTTGACAAAGATTAGTAATATTAAAAAAAAAATCTTTTAACATCCGATCATGCATCCATTTATGTTCAGTTAAAATTTATTTATTTTATTCTCTTCTATATAGACAAATGTTCTATACTTTTAAAATAAATATCTTTCTCGAGTGTAAATATTTAAAAAAAAAAGTAATAATAATTTATTTAAAATAAACTTTTTATAATTTATTTAATAATATTCCAATATATTATTTTCAAATATCTATTCCCATTTCATGCATTATTTTTAAACTTAGACAATAGAACATTCTCAAGTTAATTTAAAATATATGTTGATTGTTGCATAATATTATTATTATTTATTATTTATTTACTGCATGAGTTTTAAAAATTTAATTTGTCATTCAACTTTCACAACAGTTTTATCAATTTCAAATTTTCTTCATTACAATAAAATTAGTAACCTAATATATGTTGATAAAAATATCTATAATTGTTTTAATCATTTAAATTACTTTATATTTAAGTAATGTAAAAACGAAAGTTTTGATTATGAAACTAATAAAATCACTCAGATTTATTAACATTTTAATCATTTAAATTACTTTATATTTAAGTAATGTAAAAACGAAAGTTTTGATTATGGAACTAATAAAATCACTCAGATTTAATTTAAAATTTAAATTTTACATATATCTAGTTTTGCATTTTAAATGTACAGATACAATGCTGTATTTTAAAATGGATTAATGCCTCTAAAATGAAAACATCGTAAGGTAATCATAATATTCTATAGTCTGTTTTATTAAAATCATTTTTAACAATGACATTTATAATAATTAGTAATGACTTAATGGACTTCATGCGATGTTTTATCAAATTAATCTTATCAGTTATTTTAAAGGCGAAAGTAATGATTTTATTTTATCATTATGAATCAGCTTATTTATTTTGAGTCATTGAACTCAAAATTGGTTTATTGTTAATAACAATAAGAAATAAAGAGGCCGTGGGAACTCGTCTTTTAAGAAAAAATACAACTATATGAAATATTTCAGATTTATGTTCTTTACGAGTATGAACTCTTTTTAAGAATTATGTGAATGCATTTATCATTGAATGAACAAAAATTGTTAGTAATTCTCTAAACTAGGAAAAATTATGTTAAAGAAATATTTCAGATTTATGTTCTTTACGAGTATGAACTCTTTTTAAGAATTATGTGAATACATTTATCATTGAACGAACAAAAATTGTTAGTAATTCTCTAAACTAGGAAAAATTATGTTAGATAATTTATGAAAGTATTGTATTGTATAAATTTTATTATGCATTATGAATCAGTTTTTCTCCTTTTTTTTTAAATATAAAAAAATATTAATTCCGCCACCTGTCAGTACTGTTGTTATCATTTTTTTTAAACTTGATTTATTTATTTTTTTGATTAATTGAAATATTTCTATAAACTTTTATAAGACATTGCTTAAAAATAAAAATGCTGTATAAAGTTTTTATCAATAATATATAGCATGATTATTTGTTTTGAAAATTATCTTTCAGATGAGATCAATATCAACACATAACAAGTAATTTTGAAAATACTGACTTTTTCAGTTTCCTTTCCATAAAATAAAAATTATAAGATCACTATATTGTATGTTTAATGACTTCATTAATAATTTTTGGACTAACTGATTGTTTTTTTTATGAAATTCAGTAACGAGTTCTCCATTAAAGTTAGCTTTAATGGAGAACTCTTCAGCTGTTAATAAACGGGCATATTTTAAAATTCTGCTATTCTTCTCTAAAATTTTGAATAGAATTGACAGAATTTTATTAAATTTAATAGGAAGATTATTCATTTAAAGATGATCTCGATGGCATACTTTTCAATTGGAGATTGAAAAATGTGATAGCGAGATTATCTTTAAATGACAGAATCGCTTAATGACATAATTTTAATAGGCAATTCTTTACTTCCGCATTATTAAACGTTCCAAAAAAGAAATGATTAAGAATGTAGAATTAAAAGGAGGTGACTGTTAAAATTTTCAGCGGCCTCTAGTTTGTATTGGGATCACGTAAAAAGTCAAAATTATTATGCACTTATATTAGTTTACAAAAACCATATGAAGTATTAATGCTTTGTGATATTTTATTCTTAGAACTATTTTGCAAATAAACAACAAAGATTATTTCGAGTAAAAAGTAACTACATAGTTATACAGTTGGCCTATTTGTTAAATTA
This sequence comes from Olivierus martensii, assembly GCA_000484575.1. NCBI lineage: Eukaryota > Metazoa > Arthropoda > Arachnida > Scorpiones > Buthidae > Olivierus > Olivierus martensii. Next base: position 8,187 of record AYEL01089760.1, on the reverse strand, counting down.
TTTAATTATATTTTATATAAAAATGCATAACGATATTTAAAATTTTTATATCGATTTCCTTATATAGTATATATCATTTTATTTTTCAGCAGTTAAATTACTATTGAAAATTATCAATTTAATCATAAAACTCAAAAACTTTTAATTTTTTTTTTTTTTTGATTAAACTACAGTATTAAAAATGAAATTAATATAATGCAGTATTTCATTTCATTTGAGAAATTAATTATAATACTGTATATATAGGTCTGTCAAATGAATCAACTATTAAATATTTCTCTATTTCAGTATTAATAATTTTGTAAAATTAATCGACTTAAAGTGTCCTTTCGTTTTTTACAAGAATTGAAAACTCTTTCTATTATGAAATGTTAAAAAATTCACAAAATCGTCATAAAATGTTGTTATTACGATGAATTTTCTGTATCAATATTTAAGAAGAAGATTAATTCTGACTTCCTCCTTATGAATCTATTCATGAAAATCTTTCTTATAATGAGATATTTATGAAATAGATAATAGTTGAAAGTATTTATTTAAAAGGCATGATATGCCAATTGAAATTAGATTCATCAAATTATTAAATTATGAGTGCAAAGTATTAATATTAATACTTTACATTCATTAACCGATGAATGCAAAATATCTCAATGAAATATTATAACGATCATAACAAATCAGGAAGTGTAATTAATTATTTCAAATTATTCATATATACAAGTATTATATATTTTTAAATAAATTTAATAGAATCTTCATGAGTTTTAAAAGTATCAATCATATAATGCACTTTTTTTAGTTTGAAATGAAAGACTTACTAAAATTAATAGTAAGATTTTCAATCACATAAATCTGTACGTATTTTATCGCATGTAACAGAAATAAATACAGTAACAAGAACAAGCACTTTTACAAGTAAGAAAAAATTATTAGAATGTTAATAACATTTACTGCTGTTTTGATCGGCATTTTCAGTTATATTAATGTAAACATTATCAGCATTATATAATAGTTTTATTCTGTGCAAATGCTTTTTCTTGGTATTTATATATTGTAAAATTTAATTAAAATATTTTTATATTGAGCATTATTGCCATTTTGTTATAGATAATTTTAAAACATTTAAATATATTAAAAGCACATGTCCATGTAAAATTTTTATTATAATACATTGTCATAATTTTATTAGTTTCATTTTGTTATAATTATTTAAATTATTATTATATAATAGAAATATTCGAAATATTTTCAAAATATTTATATCATTAATATTAGATTTAATTAATAATGATAATAACAGTAAAAGAAATAGCAGTCTAGCGAGTGAAATATATTAAACATTAGGAAAATAAGGCTAATAAGATAACCAATCTGGATATCTTAATTTAGAAATTTCATTAAATTATGAACTAATTAATAGAATTTCATAAAGCTTGGTAATAATTTTCTGTCATTAAAAATAATCCTGACGTTTTGTCATTTAACTCTTTAGTTTGGATCATTTAAAAGTGGTGGATTCAAATATTAAAGATTTCTTCTTATTTAATTTGATTTTTATAAAATTTAACAGATGATCGTACCATGAAAGTTAATAAGTAAGTAATATTAATTAACTCTGGATATTTTTCTGTTTATAAATGGCAAATATTCAATTTTATGAAGTTTCTTCTGTAATAACTATTCATAATTTTTTACAAGGAAATCTCATTTTAGCGAACAGTTTACAGTCTTATTATAAGGAATATTTATTACAGAAAATTTATTTAATAGTAATAACTATGAAACTACTGTATTTGATAGATTTTTTTGACAATCAACATACATATTGTGATATTAAATATGATTCTGAATCCTATGTTTTAAATCCCATATCTTTAATCATTTTAAGACAAAATTTCGAAAAATATAGGCCGCTAGTTCTTTTTAATTAAAACTACTTGTTATTTTATTATGAATATGAATTTTATATTTAAATAGTATTTGACGCTTTTTAAAATGCATATTATATTGGTAGTTTACGAGGAATTATTTGTAATAATAATGATTGATTTCTAGGAAAATTTTGATACTGAAAATGTTTTTCATATATTGTAATTATGAGTTGCAGGTTAGCAGAGTTATGACAATAATTAATAGAGCAGAACCGTTTTTATAAAATAAAATTAATTTATGAAACAAAAATGAGTTGTAGAGATATTGTAGTCCAAAATTATCTTTATGTCCCACTTTACGTAATTATCAAAATAAAAATACCATAGATAGATTACAGTACACTCATTTGTAGATTTAATTGGCATTTAATTTGTAATAAATTAATTGATTTGAATCAGTGTAAGCATTTTAATTAAATATTTTTTTAAATTAAGCATTGGTTCCAAAATGATAGAAATAATATTATTTTTATACTACTATATTCGCTAGGTTTTAGTTATAAAATTAACAAATTTAATATTATTTATGAAAAAATGTATTCATTAATATATTTCATTATTCGTATTTTCGAAACATTTCAGTTATTAATCTCAAAAAAAACTTTTACATTTCAACTATTTTGGATTTTGCAAAATCAGCTTTTAAAACTTTTATTCAGAAGCTTACTAATTAAAATTAATTCACTATTTTGCTAATAAATGTCGTTTAATATGGTTAAAACTCTGATGCAACTAATTTAAGTTATTACACTGTTTTATTTCCTTTAAATAAAGATTAAAATAATTTTTCTATACTTTTTCCCATTACTAATGAAATAATCTAATAAATTATTTCAGTAATTATGAAATAATTTAACAGGTTCTGTAGCTATAGTAATCAGGAAAGAATACATATTCGTAATTTTTTAATTTCATCATATAATTATGCAAACTACGAAAGTAGAATACAAACTCTAAGTGAAACGAAATTTTTATTTTAATCACTCTAAAACAGCAACTTTTCATTTCTGATAAAATACAACAAAAATATCCGATAAACTTGTTTAACTTGTTTAGAAATGATTTGTTTCACCTATTAAATAACAGATTCTTCAAAATGAGGAAATGATGACGCTACAATAATAATTTAAACAAATAAAATTCGAAAAATTATTATTCAATATTTGTATTGGAGTCATATTTATTAAATAATACACATAGGATATATATTAAGTTAGATTTATTTGAGGTTTCAACACATTACTAAATCTGCTGAAGGATATGAATCAGGAATCCATCACATACTGGCTAGACTTATGATGAGGTTCATCAGCGAGATAAAAAAAAGGAACAAGGGCTCGATTCCGATCCCTTTGTTAAAAAAGTGTAGTCGAGATCTTATCTTAAGTTCTTTAAATGAAAATCTTTATTTGATAGTAGAATTTTATTTTAAAATTTTATCATTTTATTAATAGTTTATACCAAATATCTTATATAAGAAAAATCAATCGCTAAGTCCAAATACAGAATTTCTTAATTTGCTTCATAAATAAAATAAAAAAAATAAATAATTGCTTCAAAATAAATTAAATTGCTTCATAAATAAAAAAAAAACTTACTAAAATTTGATTTAGTAAATGTGATATAAATCCATCGAAAATTATTCCTTAAAATATAAAACTGAAAAAGAATAAGAATTTTAATATTTGTAATTATTAAACACCAGCTCAAATTAAATTAATGATACATTTTTTAATAAACTATAGTATTTTTTATATGTTCTTTCTTAAGTTTTTAAATAAATATAAATATTTTATTTTTATTAAGAACATTTTCAAATACAGTGTTCCCCGGATATAACGCTGTCGTTTATACCACAGATTCGGATATACCGCGGGTCTTTCCTGTTCTTCATTCTTTTGAAAGAGATTCTGAGAAAAATATAATACAATGCATAATTGACGTCCATCCTAACTTGTCGCCATATTTAAATAATAACAGAACTAAAATTAACAAAACTTTCAGAATTATTATTATTATTTATGATAAAATAATAGAAATTTGAATTCATGTTACTAATTTTGATGGTAATTTAAATAATTTTCAAAATATCTTTGAAAAAAAAATTGAAAATTTTTAGATGGCAACTTCAAAACATTTTCGATTGGCAACACGAGTATTCAAAGCAAACGAAAGATTATTTGTAGTATTCAATAGGAATTCGTATATGATACACTTTTTTTTTTGATAGCTATTTTATAAGCAAACGAAAGATTATTTGTAGTATTCAATAGGAATTCGTATATGATACACTTTTTTTTGGTAGCTATTTTATAACTTTAGCGAGTTTTACAAATATAGTTAGTTATTGTTTTAATAACATTTAATTTATTTAATGAACAATGGCAAACAATAAAAGAAAATCGTATACTATTAAGGAGAAACTAAACATAGTATTAATAGATCGAGTGAAAAGTGGTATCTCAAAAGCACAAATAAAGCGAGAGTTGGATATTTTGAAAGGAACAATACGAGGATGGATTGCAAAAGATTCTTGGATAAATTGGACAGCTTTCTCTTATTCTCTAATTTAGAATCAATAAATTAGCGAATAAGAGTAGACGTCAGTTATAGAGCGGTTTTCTTATAATGCGGGTAATCTCTATCCCGCAAACTCGCGTTATAACAGGAGACCACTGTATTTTATTCCAAAGTCAATATATAGCCTATATATGGAACTATAGTAATTTACATAAAATACTATTGTATTATGCGCTCGATAACAATCGAGAAATGCCTAACTGAATTAAAATTTTCCATCATGCTTTCCTTAAAGAAAAATTCAAGATAACATGCTATGATAATTCTTCAGTTTTTATTTAGCATGAAGTTCCTCGCTGAATCCAACCGATTCCCCTTCTTTACATTCATTTAACATTAATCTTATGCTTAAAATTAGACATTAAATTAGTATTAATAATAAAATACTGATTAGACTTGCGCTGTATCAAATTGTATAGATTAGATGCCATCATAATTTTAATAATATTTATTATAATTTTAGATTATAATAAATATTTATAATAATAACGCGTTTCGCAACGTGATTTATGTTTTAATCCATTTTATGATAATTTTAACTTTTATGAAATTAATTTTAACTTACTCTAACAAAAGTGAAAACTCAAAATAATCGAAAACTAGGTTGATGCCAAGATAGATATTAATCTCCAAAATCACTTCCCAGTAAAAAATGCGCACTGAAAATTAAATGTTACATATTTTTCTTAAGTTTCTTTTTACTTTTTTTATACAAAAATAAAAAAAGTTATAAAGATTAATGATATCAAGACTCCAATAGCGATTTATTTCTTATTTATAACTAAACAAGTAAAAATTAGAATTACTTCGTTGGCATTTAAAAATTAAAAGCTTTTGATATATGAACGTTAAGTCAAGATTTGTATTTTTCCAGATAATCTTATTTATATTTATGATTGAAAAATATTAATAAAGTAATATTATCCAATTTTATTATCTATAGAATTTTGGAAAAGTAATAAATTGCTCTTAGCATTCATGATTTTGAATTTTTTTATATTTTGCTTTTATTTGGCATGTAGTTCCATGCGGAAGCTTTGTTCTTTTTTTTTATAAAAATATCACCCCTTTTTTACAAAAAGAGTAAATGATAGCTTTGCAATAAACTGTCAAAAAATCTTACCCATAATTGAAATTTTGAGATCGAATTTGGCATTTTTGAATTCTTTTATAAAGTATAATAAATCTTCAAAAACTTTACCTTTAAAACCATATTTAGCCAATGCATTCTCTAAACATATAATAATAATAACAGAGATCAGACATGTATCATCGATATCGTTCCTCATTTTATTGTTGAAGGTTTTCGAATGCTTTCATTTTAATCATTTTAATTTTTATAGCGGAGAAAATGTTTATTGTTGAAAATTGATTCTTCATTTACTAAATAAAAATATTTATAAGTTTACTTAATGTTGTTATCAATAATTTTAAACATATGATATTTTTCTTAATTTATATTTATAATATCGATTGAATTAACAATAATAAATTTATAGAGTGTTTTTAGATATATTCATAACATTAAAAATGGCTTTTGCCAGTAAATGCTTAGAATACTTTTTGGGATAACCATATATATATATGATTGTTTTTCGATTAATAAACTGTTCCAATAAACTTGATAATTAGAACAGGTTATTAATCGAAAAGATTAAGATAGCCTATAATCATATTTACCGGTTTATAAAAAAGTAAATATGACATCAAACAAGATTTGAGAATTAACGACTTCCTGCTACGCCTTCATAAATGAGTTCACAAATATTCCACAAAACTAGTTTTGGAGCTTTCTTTTTTTTCTTCCTCGGTGAAAAGTTTATAGGACGTTTGATGAGTATGTCCTAATATCTTTTATTTATAAACAACAAACCAACCATTAAAAATTTTACTTTTTAGTTAAAATAATTGAGTTATAACAATTAAGTTTACTTTTAATGATAAATGAAATAGTATTTTTATAAATCATAAATTATTAAATTAGTGAAAATTTATAATTTTAATATATTTTTAATTCATTATTTATCTTAATAATTTTGATTGTTTTTTTTATGTTTACCAAATTCAATTTTTATCAGATTTTATAATACAATAATTAAAAAATTGAAAAGTAGAAAATAATGCATATCTATTAATATTTTTATAAAAACTCATTATATTTATGTTAGTAAAAATATAATAGTACCCATTACATTATTTTAGTTACCTATAAGTAATAAATGATGATTTTATATTATTAAGTTATAAACAAAATTCAAAATGAAAACAAAATCAAGAACATATGTTTCCTTCTATCGTCCTCTTTTTTTTATACATGGCTAGCAATGATGTCAGATCTAAAGAGGACAGCTTCATTTTTTCCTTATGTTTACAAAGAAAGTAGGGAATGTAATACATGTATATACAAAAATTTTATTCTAATTTGTTTAGCGAGGAAAATACGATCTAATGAAGGCCATTGTCGTATAAAGATTCGCTAGACAATAATTGCAATTTTGTAATAATAGTAAATTCAGATTAGAATCTTTATTTAACATATATTTTATAATTTTAATATGTATATATATAATATTTTAAAATTAATATTTTAGATAAAGTTTTCGAGTATTTTTTGATGAAAGGCCGACAGAACAAGATTACCAACACATATACTGTATATTAAAGCTTTCTTCAGCTGTCTTTATCAAAATATGACTTACATTAATAAATATATAACTGGAGCATATAAAGCTGATTTTATTAACTATAACATTAAACAGTAGAAGAGCAGAAAGAACGAACTAATACACATAACTAGGTACAGAACAGTTAAAGCTGCAACCTCATTTTTATAAGAGTTTCTAATTCATTTAATAGCTCAAATAACAGTTGAGGTGATGTTATATCTTTTTATTTCACATATATGTTTTATCTTTGGTTTTTATTGTTTGATTGTATTAGAGTTATTTTAGGGTGATTTACCCAAATAAGAGGTATATAAGTGTATGGATATTAAATAAATAAATAAATAATTTGATACGTTAGAAATAAAAAACAAGTTAAATTTATCTAAAAAGAGATTTTATCAATAAAATATTAAACTGGTTATAATACTGTTTCTAATACAGTATGTTAATTATTTAGCCAATACATGTTAGTTGAATATTTTATTAATTTCCCTCGTATTTTAATTATTTAAATTTTTAAAATAAGCAAGTTAATAATTGAAATAAAATAATATTTTAATTTTAGTTATTACTTTATTCAGTAAAAAATTACAAAATGTATTAAATTTAGCATTTTCAAATATTAAAATTTTATGATATTTAAAAAAATTAAGTTTTCTGAAGATTGTCATAATAATTATTATTCATATTCTTATTAATATTAATCTTTATAAAATGTTAAAAGAAAAATGCCTTACTAAAAATTTATATTTATACTTTTTATCAATAATTCCTTTAATGGAGAGACGATAATTTTTCTAAAAGTTTTACATTAAATAAGTGAAATTAAGATTTTAACTTAAATATAAAAAATTTTACATACCATAGCATTTTCGATAATATTATTTTGTGTACATTCTAAAATATAAATAAAAATATAGAAAACTTAAGAACTTAGACATTCCATTAATTTTAATGAATGAATTTTTATTAATTGAAGCGCACAGTAATTTAATAATAAAGTATTTTAT